>JACCPH010000006.1:149763-170458 GCA_014183095.1 Harringtonia aguacate | reverse complement strand
TGTTTGCCCAGCGCTTTCCGACGCGTCCTGCGTCGCGCTCTGCCAGCAAAACATTGGCCATATCTTCCACGTCCGCCAACCTAGGCGGAAATCCTCGCGCATCCAAGTCGAGAATGTATTGGAGAAGAGCCTTCTCTTCCAGCTCTTTTAATTTTAAAGAGTTGGCGCGGGTGTCTTGTCGAGCGCGTCGGCCGTTCATTCTGTAACTCAAGGTTGCTAATGGGACGTCGTAGAGTTTAGCTGCGGCTCGGAGACTTAGATTTCTAGTATTTTGGAGAGCTTGGATAGCTAAGAGTAATTGACTTTCTTTTGTAGTTGGTGCCATTGTTTGTTGTAGAGAAATGTTATGTTAAAGGTGGAAGGTAGACATTTGTATAGGACGTGTTCCGCTCGCTTGTGTGTTCCGCTCGCTTATCAACTACGTTATTGAAATTGAACATTTATAGCACAGCCAGTAGTTAAGATGGAAATGTTTCCATGGCCATCAAGCTCGACGGCTAAACATTTCAATATCATGTTTCACTCTGGGTTCTGAATCTTCTCATTTCCCAGTGGTGAACTGGGAGACGGGGCGCTGGTCCGGAGCTGCAGCAGGACAATGTAGGGAAGATATTGGGAATGGAGTGGAAGAGCCAATCAGACTTTACCAAATCCATTACTCGATATGCGCAGTTGTCAGCTGTTGCCAGGTGTCAAATTGCCCACTAGCAACCCCGCATTTGACGCTAGCAGCTCACCGCCTGGTAGAAATGCTCCACCGCCAAATTTTTTTTCCCAGTATCGTGGTTTTTTTTTTCCCTTCACAGAGCTTCCTAATTCCGGCCAGCGTTCTGCAGAACATCACCGCTTGCGACCTCGACAACCGGCAAAAATGGCGTCCGACGAGATCATTTGGGGTATCATCGACAAGCAGTTCTGCTCGTACAAGCTCAAGTATGCTCGATTCCCTCTGCCTTTTGAGCCGAGACATTCTCTAACCTGATGGAACTGCAGAGCACCGAGCGGCCAGAGCTTCTGCCACAACGAATACAGTATGTCCATGATGGCGGTGTTTGCGATGAGTCTGGGTTCTGTGTGCGTGTGGCTGACTGTATTCTTTTGCGCAGACGTTACAGGCTTCTGCTCCCGACAGTCATGTCCGCTGGCCAACTCGCGATATGCCACGGTGCGGGCCAACCCTGAGAGTGCGTCAAGCTGCCCCTTTGCCTTTTGGCCTTTTCTTTCCTTCTTTCTTGCTTTTTCTTCTTGTGCTCTACGTAGAAGTCTGCTAACTCTTGGCTCTGCTCCAGCCGGCCGGTTGTACCTCTACATGAAGACGGTCGAGCGCGCACATCTGCCATCGAAGCTGTGGGAACGCATCCGACTGTCGCAGAACTACACCGAGGCGCTGCAGCAGATCGACGACCGGCTGATCTACTGGCCCAAGTTTCTGCTGCACAAGTGCAAGCAGCGGCTGACGCGGCTGACGCAGGTGGCCATCCGCATGCGGCGCATCGCCAAGGAGGAGGAGCGGCTGGGCGAGCGGCTGGTGCCCAAGCTGGCGCCCAAGATCCGCCACCGCGAGAAGACACGCGAGCGCAAGGCAGAGGCGGCGGCCCACCTGGAGACGGTCATTGAGCGGCAGCTGCTGGAGCGGCTCCGCTCGGGCATGTACGGCCAGGAGCCGCTCAATGTCAGCGAGACCATCTGGAAAAAGGTGCTCAACGCCATGGAGCGGGAGGGCAAGGCTGTGCGGGACAAGGACATGGACCGGGGCGTGGAGGAGGAGGGCGACGAAGAAGAGGAAGAAGAGGACGAGGAGACCGAAGAAGCCATCAAGAACGGCAGCCTGCAGAAGAAGCGGTTGGCAATGACCGTGGACGACGACGACCTGTCGGGCGACGTGGAGTACGTCAGCGACTTTGACGAGAGCGAGGACGAGCTCGCAGACATGGAGGACTGGGGCAGCTCAGACGAGGACGAGAGCTCAAACGATGACGAAGATGACGAAGACGACGATGAGAGCGAAGATGACGACGAGAGCCTGGACGGCCGGCGGAAAAAGAACAAGGCCGGCGACAAGCGCAAGCGCGGGAGGGTCACGCGCATGGTGCCCAAGAAGAAGAAGACGGCCGAGAAGCAGAAGATGAAGCTCACCGTGGACTCCAGGATGCCGGCGGCGGCCAAGCTGGCGTTTTGAGCCCGGTGCTGTTTACGAGTGTCCGATGCTGTTCACGAGGTCAGGTCGGAGTGAGTCCGGGGGAAAAAGTACTCGAGTACTCGATCTCGGGGTTGAGATCAATTTAATTCTTCATCTTTGGGGAACCCGATTCCGGGGAAGGGGCGTTTCTCGTGTTTGTTCAAAAAAGTCGGGTGATGATAGAAAAGGCAATGAATATGCATATCCAAACTGGATCTATTTCTCTGTTTCTCACCTGTTCAACAGCCGGTGTGGAGTGCTGCCCACGCTGCCCACAGCCTCCCATCTACGAATCTTGGGTTGTTGGTCTTTGCAAAAAAGCTTGGTATCGTAAGACGCGCAGCTTTGTTCGGTGGAGCGCGTCGTCTGCAGCCACTGCCGTGGCTTCGTGGCGGTCCTGCTCGTACGACAAAGTGAATAAGGGTAGCACGCAGCCGCTCGCGGTGCCGCTTTTCCAGACATGCTTGAATCTTTGCTGTCTCTCCCCTCTTTTCCACCGTCCCACGATCCTACCCAACCCCCCCCTTTAAAGCCCTGAAGGGGGACCCCATTCCCCTTCCCCTTCCACTCTGCCCCCTTTTCTCTCTCATCTTGATGCGACAGAAATAGATCGCTGACAGCGGACCAATGATGTGCGGCGCTGGTGTTTCTGCGACAAAAGTGGGAGAGGGCGATTGCGTACTCTGCGTGTTGGGGCAGCGGACCTTGAAACACTATGCGTGGTTTCGCGACGGGAAAGAAGAGTGCCCGGGCAACAGGAAGGGCAGGTAACTGGCTAGCGTGTCCTCGCAGGTGGAACAGCCACTGCTCGCACTGCTCGCACTATCCATTTTCCATTTTGCCCCTGTTTTTAAATTTTTCCAGGCCCATGTCCTAGGCCTTTGCGGCGTTTAGGCCCTCTGTGACCTTGACGCCCTTTAGGTTTTGGGCGAGGGCCACTTTTCGGCGGCTGAAACGGCCACATCGCACGACAAACCCCGACCTGAAACGTCTTGTCTGCTTTTGAGTTTTAGAGCCTCTACTCAACTCTGACCTCTCCTCTCGGCAACAAGCTTGATTCTCCAGTTTGCGGTGCTCTGGCCTGGCACGCTTGCAATCCTGCATTTCTGCACACCGGCGATCCTGCACACATGCATGCCTAGCGTATCTCATCAGGCACCCTGGCCTACCACTAAGTGCGGCAAGGGCTGATGTCGTCCTGCCCTGGCCTGTGATATGCAGTTTGGTTTTGTCGATCGATGATTTTCAGCACATCGACAGTTCGGAGATGCGAGCAGCGCATCGTGGCGCATCGTGGCGCATCGTGGCGCATCGTGGCGCATCGTGGCGCATCACAACGCATCACAACGCATCGTAATGCATCCAGTACAACCCAGCAGGATGGCGATCTTAGGATCAGTCAGTCAATGTACAGATGCTCACGGCAGATGGGGTTTCTTGTCCGGGAAATGCTGCGTGGGACGGACGCACGCCCGCATGACAAACGACAAACGAGATGAGCGTTAATTTTTCCAGAATGCCCACCGCGCATGTCCACCGCAGAGGCGACGACAGCCGGCAACTCTAATCGATATCTGTCATGGTCTCCATGCATGAGACATTCTGAGGCGCTTTGCTGTCTCCAAATGACCTTGTCAGGGGTCCTTCTCGTGGGCCCGTCTCATCTCAAAGTGGGAACACATGGCTCTGACAGGTCCGTCGAGAACAAAAATAACAGGAATAGCAAAAAATTAACAGACAGAACAGAAATAACCGCAACCCAGGTCAAAGCGCTGTGCGGCTGCCGTTTCCACTGCAGCAGCATTCTCGACCGCAACCCTGCTCCTCCCCGAATGGCACGATGGACATTGAGTCTGTTTCCGGCACCAAGATGGATCATGGACACATCGTGAAGCATCTACCTCTGCCTTCCCCCCCCCACCCAGCTTGACAGCCTGTGGCTGAGCGCAACCTGACCGGGCGCAACCTGGCCCGGGACAGCTCGGCCCAACCTCCGACGCAAGACGCGGCACGCTCCTGGTGCTCCTGGTGCTCCTGGTGAACGGTTGACTGGGCGCGTGCTGCAAGAGCGGCGCTAGGCGGAAATGGCTCCTGGCGACCATCTACCCGGGGTCCACTCGATGCTTCTGCTACTGTCTCCTATTGTAACTCCTGTGTCAAAGGGCTCCGGCATGAAGCAGGGACCCCTGAGCCTCAAGGCCTCTGCGATGCGGCTCAAATCCATAGATATAATGGTCGCCCATTGATCGGCCTGGCCTTGTCTTGTGAGCTGATCTTCATCCTGCATCCATCTCTTCGGCATTGCATCGTTCCCTTTCGCTTCCCTTTTCCTTGTTTACTTTCCTTTCTCCCGGGTCTTGACGATCCTGTCTTTTTCTTGTTCGCTTCTATATACCCGTTTAACAGCCTCGACTTTTTGTCTCCTTTTTTATTTGCTTTCTTTTTTTGCAAATTTAGGCTGGGCCTTAATTTTTTTCACCTCTATCGAAAATGATTTTCAACACGATCCTTTCGGCATCTGCCTTTGTGGCCGCGGCCCACGCACACGGCGTCATCCTGAACGCGCAGGGCATTTCGGGCTCGCCAGCCAGCGTTGGGTTCCAGGTGGACCTGAGCATTCCTCGCAACTGCACAACCATCTCGCCATGCCAGCAGGACACCACCATTATCCGCGACGCGGAGATCACGGCCAACATTGTCAACGAGTGCGGCCGCACCGAGCTGACGGGCAACATTGATGTCGGCGAGAACACGGAGAACGCACTGGCAGCGGGCGCTGTGACGCAGGTGCAATCAGGCTCGCAGCTGACCGTCACCATCCACCAGGTGAACGCCGACGGTGCCGGCCCCTACACATGCGACGTGGACATGTCGAGCAACGCCGGCATCACCTTTACCAACCTCACCGTGACCAACAACATCCCGGGCGCCAACGGTCTGTCCCAGGCCAAGGAGCAAGACTTTAACATTACGGTGACGATGCCTGACTCTCTGAACTGCACTGGTGGTAAGTAGTAGCAGCGGCAGCATCCCACTGGAAAACTCATCTTACTGACCCTCCAGCATCAACGGGCGACATCTGCACGGTGCGCTGCCGCAACAACGCCGTGGCCGGTCCCTTTGGCGGCTGCTTCGCTGTGCAGCAGACCGACACCACGGGCAAGGTCAACACCGTCTCCAACATTGACACGGCCGCGTCGCTCTCGGGTGTCGAGGCGCAGGTGCTGCAGAACCAGGCCGACCTGGACGGCGCCCTCAAGGCCAACGCCAACGCCGGCACCGACACTGCTGTCGCCAACGTCGCCGCCGTGGAGAACGTGCTGGGCATCACGGTGACCACCAAGTCGTCCGCGGTGCAGACGCCCGAGGCCGCCCTCGGCGCCAACGCTGCCGCCGCCACCACCGGCACCACCACCGCCGCTGCCTCGTCGTCTACGGCATCGACCACCAAGACCAAGAAGAACAAGAAGACGACCACCACGGCATCTACCGCCACTGCTACCGATGCCGCTGCCGCTGCCGCGACCACTACGTCCTCCTCCAAGGGCAACAAGAACAACAACAAGCGAGCCGACACGTCCGCCGACAAGAGCGTGCCGGGCCACCTCCGCTGGGGCAAGCGGCTGGCTGCTCTCATTGGCGACGAGTCCATATAAAGAAACAAAACAAAGAACGAGCACGATCTCCTTTGTCATTGTATCTTTTTTTTTTTGTTGTTCTTGCTATTTTTGTTCTTTTTGTTTTTGCTTGCTTCTGTGAGGCGGTCTTGTCTGTCTTGGGCGGACCGCCCCATCCCACAAGCCACAGGCGTTCTTCCAGAGATGGGGCTGCTCGTGGGCTGCCCTCGTGGCGCTACGAGCACGCTGCAGGAACCGAGGGAGCCGATCGGACAAGAAAGCGCTGTGTGGGAAAACAGGGAAACAGCGAAAAGGGGAAGAGTGGAGGAGGAGGAGAAAGAGGCGCGCGGGGGACACTGGCGGTAAAGCGACAGACTCTCGGATCGGTTTTGGGTTATGTTTCAAAGAGGATCGCGTCTTTTTGTGTAGCATTGTCATTATTTTTGTACGCTCTAGTTCCATAGAAAAATCACGTACATATCGAGGCTGCTCTTGGGTTCACTTGCGCGCGCGCCCACTTTGGAACTGGACCAAACTGGTCCAGGCCCAAATTTGTCCAGTGCCAAACGAGATGTCTCTCTCTGCGGGCCCAGCCAATGCTACTGTCTGCGAGATGCGAAACTTGTGTGATCTACGCTCCCCACAGAACATGTGTCAGCCAGAGCCGTTTTGGCTGCATGCGAATGGGACCACAGGTCGCAGGTCGCAGGTCACAGGTCACAGGACCCATCTCCATGGACGGCACACACAATGGTGCGACCGCACACGCCGACAAGGGAAAAAAAAAATTTAGAAAAAAAAAATTTAGGTGCAAAGACCGCCAATGCATGATGGCCTGTGCGTTTCAGAGGTGCAGAGAGGTGCAGAGAGAGAGAGAGAGGCGGCAGGCAACACTCGTCTCGAACCCGTACCCTGAGACACTTTTCGCTGATTGGCCGCCAGGACAGCACACTGCCGCCAAGCGTATCATGAGGACTGTGCTGTCCCAGAGAAATGGGGGAGAGTCACCAGATCAAAAATATGACGAGATCAGTGAACAATGTGTGTGTGTGTGTGTGTGTGGTGCCTTGACGGCCTCGGCGGACTCGGAGATCATCGGCGTTGGCGTGCGCCTGGCTTTCGTTTGCGAAAGAAAAAAGAAAAAAAAAGGCTCGTTCAGCAATGTACGCCGTGCACACTCCCTTAGGTTTTGCTGCCATAATACGGCAGCGGCGAGCGGGTAATATTCTGGCAGGCAGCAGAAACGCCTCGGTGATGGTCCGGTTGGCTGACATCATTCCCGCCGTCCAAGATGTGCCGCTCGCATATTTGGACCTTTGTAGCACAGCTGGCGGCAGTAGAAGAAAGGCCAGAAGCGGACGAACTAATCATGAGATGTGCAGCAGATGCTGGCAGAGGCAAGCAGGAGGGCCAGACGGCATCCAGGACGAACCGCAAGCAGTCAGAGTTGGCAGGCTGAGGCGGCGGACTCTTTATCCAGGACCGTGAAGCGAGAGGGAGCTCCTCATCTATGTGATAAAAAACGGGGAGAAGACTGCTGTAGCCATATCCTCGCCCATTCAACGGCCATGCCGAATTCACAGCCTGATCCACAGCCTGAATCACAGTGCCGCGACTTACACCGGAAACCGTATTATCTGATTGGACAGTCCGTTCATACATATACCGCTCAATGGCATAAAGTGGGTCGCATGTCTCACGTCGGAGCATCTGGTTGGCCGGCGCATCAGCTCGACGAAGACGTTGTAAGCAAATCAAGCACAATCTGTAATGTCGTGTATTCTTCATGGATCTATATAAAAAAAAAATCAAACGGAACACTGCACAGCACTGCATTGCACTGCGACCGCAGCTGCAGATACAGCACTGCACCTTCCCTCTCTAGTCTATTCATAAAACACGCTTCACTTTGCCCGTTCCTTGCAATCTTGCCGCAGCAGCCATCCTGAAACCCCATTCCTTCCTTGGCTGGCCAAAAGGTACGCCAATAACATACTGTCGGCAAGGCAGATGAAGAAAAAAAAATAACCATCTAGGTTTCTTTTGAGGATACACGTGCCACGATAAACTGACAAGAAGACATGACAAGAAAATTAAGTCATTAAACACCCCAAACGGTCCCTTTTGTTCTTGGTCATTCTGACTCAACTTAAGCCCCGAAGAATTCCACATGCAAACCCAAACTCCAGCGCCTGAATCGCAAGCCGAACCCAGTTTATCCCTCTCGCTACCCGCTATCGTGTGTTGGGGTTTCCGAGCCGCACGCAAAGAAAGCAAAATCAAATCGCCAATCCGAAACTCCAGAACCAATTCCATCGCAAATGCATGTGTACAAGAAATGAAAAGCAGACGAGAAACAAAAAAATAAAGAAGAATGCGCTTCCGCTGCAACAATAAAGGTAGAGGTGATCGCAGCAGGCATAACACAGTTCAGGTGAATTGGAGGAATATGAACCAGTGGAGTGGTCCGCTCAGAGCATCAACCTTGTGGCAACTCAACCCCTTATAGCAGTTGCCGGGTGGGAAAATGGGAAGCTTTGCTGGAATGGATATTCCGAAGACGCATTGGATGCAAAGGGAGGAAATGCAGACCCGCTGCTGGTGCTCGCAGAATTCGCCGCTGGTGTTCTCCGTGACTGCTGGGAGGGCTGCGCCTGGCTGACATAGGCAGGCGGCGGCCCTGGATACGCCCAGTAGTTTTGGCTGACTGTGGCATCGCTCCTTGGAATGCTGTGCCGGAGTGCAGTCGTCGGGTGTTGGTACAGAGTGCTGTTTATCTGAACAGGACTGCCGTCCGAAGAAGAGGACGAAGGACTGCCTTTGCTCTGAGTGACGAGCTCGCCAGCAGCTCCATCAATCTGCCCACTCTGTAAGGTTGTATCCTTGGTTTGGGTGGGCTGTTTGGGCACATACTATACAAAAAAAGAGTTCATGGTCAGTTCATCTGTTCCGTCTTTGTTGTGGACAGAGAAAGGGCGCTTGACCCGGGCGAAGTACGTACGAAGCAATATTTGCTGACGATTTCCTCATACGACTTGGACGCGATGCTGTCCGGGTTGTAAAGAGCGCCGGACTGAGAGAGTATGGCTCTCGAGTCGCGGTCAATTGACGAAACGGGAAATGCAACGGTACCAGTGAGCCCCTTTGAAGTGCTATCGATGGCGGGCTTGGTTG
Source organism: Harringtonia aguacate (assembly GCA_014183095.1). Classification (NCBI taxonomy): domain Eukaryota; kingdom Fungi; phylum Ascomycota; class Sordariomycetes; order Ophiostomatales; family Ophiostomataceae; genus Harringtonia; species Harringtonia aguacate. Next base: position 161,488 of record JACCPH010000006.1, on the reverse strand, counting down.
CCTTTGGCGAAGGCGGCGCAGCAGGCTTGACCGCAGGCTTGGCCGTGCCGTTCGAGTTCGAGGCGGGTGGCGGAGATGCAGGCTTCCGGTAAGACTTCATATACAACCCATCTCGGCTGCTCGTGGTGACATCTTTGCCAGCAAGCATGGCAGCGTTAAGCGAGGCGCCAAAGTCGTACCGGTTGGCAAACGCTTGACCACTCGGCGACGCCAGACGGCTGCCGAGATTGTCGCTTGGTATGCTCGATGTCGACAGCGACGTCTTAAGCCGTAGGGACGGGGCAGGCTCGCCCAGATAGTCGTGGATCGACTGATCGAACATCACCCTGCTGTTGCTGTCAAAGTCGTCCAAGGAGGCCGGCAGAGATAGAGGTCGCGGCGAGGTCGATGGGTTGGCTCGTCGGGTGCTGCGTGGCAGGCCGTTCGACTCCTTGAGGCCGGCCTTTCCATTGATGGGCAGGAACTTCTTTTTGAAATCCACCTGAAAGTTGCTGCCGCCATTGTTATCCCAGTACTCCTTGCCATCGACGTTGTAGCGGATGCAAAAGTAGAGCGTCTTGTTCTCGAGATTGGCCAGATCGGACAACTTGATGGTGAAGTTGAATCGGTCGTGGCCCTTTGGCGACAGTCGCGGCAAGATCTCCGCAGAATATTCCGCAACAACCTCGGACGTTGTTTTCCAGTAATCCAAAGTAAACCGGCACACAACCAGCTTGCTGAAAGCCAGATTCAGTACGGCCACCGAACCGTGCAGAGACTTCTGGTCCGGAGACAGCCACACGCGCTCTAGCCGCAATGGTAGTGCCCGCCGAACGGGCGTGTCGACAGGGAACTTGGTCAGGATAATCTCCCACTCGTGAGGTGGTGTGCGCCGTCTCTGGGCGGCGGCGGCACCGCCGAACGGGTATTCTGTCTCGCTGTCGTAGGTGTCGACAGGGGAAGAGCCTGCGCTGACAGCCAGGGGTCTGTCCACCTGCAGGAAATGGCGGACATGCTCGAGATGGGAGTCGAAGTGCACAGCCTTGGAGAAGGTCGGGGTGCCCGGCATGCTGGAAGGCCGTCGCCGGGAGCCCAGCCGAAGAGCCGGACGCACCAGCTCTCCAGATTTTTTCCGGACCATCTGGGGCTTCTGGCCGATCTCCAAATCATTCTCATCGTCAGAGGTGGAAATGGAGCTTCCACCAGAATGCGTCACAGACAGGGTCGGCTCCGTCGCAGAGCGCGTGTGGGAAATACGCCTGCCGGAATTGGCATGGCTGCCGCTGTGAGATCCCCTCCGAACAAGCAGATCGAGAGAGCCGGTGCTGTAGCTGTAATGCATACCGTCACTGGCACCACTTGGCAGTGGGCGTACCATTGGCACGCCAGTTTCAGAGGTTTCGCTGGGCGAGGTTTCCCGGCGGCGGGGCAGCTGGCTGATAGCCTCGTGAAGCTGCCGCAGCTCGTTGATGTCCTCAATCTGGCGGCCACGAGGCTTCCCGGGAGACTCCTCGTCGTCGCTGTTGCTGCACGGCGACTCAGGCGGCGAGAAGACGGCCCCTGTCGGCATAACGCGGCGGTCGCCGGTCACTGGCGGAGGAGACTGGCGGACGCTGCTGCTGCTGTCATCCTTGTTGAGCTGTACATGCGCAACCATGCTTGTCAGGCCGCCACAAGTGGCCTCGGGGGTGGGCTGGGGTGCGATAACCGGGGCCACAGCCGAAGGTGTTCGTCTATGTCTTGTTAAGTAAGACGCAGACCGAGGCAGCGCCGGCTGTGGCGCGCAGGTGATGGCAGTTGATCCGCAGGCATTGAAGGATGACCGACGGCTCGCTTGCGGGGACGAGGAGGCGGTTGAGGCGGGAGAGCGGTGGGCGGGAGGAGTATAAGGCATTCCCGACAGCTGGGCCGCTGATTTGGTCGGGGGAGGAGAGAGAGGTTGATATAAGGAATACTGCGTGGAGGGTCGAGAACGGCACGGAGATTGGTGAGGTCGGGAGGATCGTGAGATGGAGCGTGATGATGCAAAAGGGTCTCTCACTTGCAGCCGTCGGCGTGTGAAAGAACTAAAAAGGAAGGAACAACATTAGTAAATTTTTAAAATGCAGTTGCCACCCGTTTGTCGAGCAAGAGTTCTAAAAGCCTGTTTTTTCCCCCAAAGGTGTACGCACAAGAGTGACTGCTGCTGGGTGATGTAGGTGGCAAAGGCCAATTGATCAGGCAATATTCCAGCAGCTGAAGCAATGGTCCTTCACAAACTCACAACCAACAGGCAAGCAAGAAGGTTGGGAGATGTGCGAGGAGGAGAGGTCGAGACCGAGCAATTCTCAGTGCAGTTGTCCGTGACAAGACCGAGAATGTCGCCAGCGACAGGGTTGAGGAGAATGGGCTCCAGGCTAAAAGGAAACAGGAGAGGAGTGAGAATGCGCGAGGCGCATGAAAGGGGACGTGGCCGGGAAAAGGACGAGAAGGCTAGGAGCTGTTGACCTGGTGAGAAAGTCAACAGTGCACAGTCGTGTCTTTTTGTATCTCCCGCCCGCAAACTAGGAAAGAGGGAGAGACGAAAAGAAAATCCTGTGCCCTATTCCTTTGTTTGCCCGTTCCGCCAGCCACGATTTGGGAAGACCACAAGGAAAGTCGTCTTCGTTCAACAACAAAAACTTGCTGTGAAGAAGGAGGGGGAAGAAGGAAGGGAGGCAGTGTGTGCGGAGGGGATGGTGGGAGCGCGGCGGTTTTGAATGCGAGCGACTCGACATCCCGGAGGCGACGGGGGGGTGTAAAGGAGGGTGGTGCTTTTTTTCTGGCGTTGAAGAGGGCTTGGTAGGAGTGGTGTGTGGTCGTAGGTGTGGGAGGTGTGGAATTAGCGTGAACGGGCGGACTAGCCGCATTTTTCTTTTTTGCCTCCACTCGTTGACTGCCTCGCCGATACCGTCATGGTTTGGTGCATATTTGCCAATCATGCCGTTTTTGGACACCGTTCTGCAATTCGGATTTGGAAGGCATGAAACGGAACACCTCCGCCTCTCGCTCGTCACCCACATGTCGACTACGAGTAATACGACTGTGCCTGAATGCAGATGACAAGGAATAGCCAATTCACAAAAGTACGAGTACGAATGCATAAGCAATACTCTGTACAATAGTAATGGTCAGTACGAGTACCCGTAGACACCCGCACGGGGTATTCTAGCATCTGCTGTTATCTGCGGGAAATCCGGGGAACATAAGACGACACGAGATGAAGAGCTTTGAAAAATCATCAGATGAGCGAACATGGAATATACGAGTCGGAATGAAATAAATGGCGATTTCCGATGGCTTGGGGACGCCGACGGTAGAAGACGAATAGCGCACTGCTTGTTGGGTCTACTCCGTACTACCCTGCTTAGCGCCCTTGGTGCATGCAAAGTGGTGTTGATAGAGCTGCAAAGGGATGATCGCCTAAGCCCCCGGCAGACCTGCTCAGACAATATTATTTCTTTAGTGTTGGTTGCTCCTTCCGTCTGTGCATTTATCATCCCCTGGCCGGTCGCGGAGGCACGCGAGTGCGAAAAGCACGACCAACAGGGCTAAGCAATGTGTCAAGCGGCACCTTCCCCTGCATCCTTGAGGATTGGTTACAGACGACAGTAATACGAGTACTTTCTGCGTCCCTTATCAGTATTACCCGATTGTAGATGGTTTCGTATGATGAACCGGGGACCAGCACGCGTATTGTTGGCCTGGGATGGCCGATTGCACGCTGGCCTTACAAAAATCGCGCGGGAAGACGGCTGAGCTTCAGATTAAAAAAAAAAGTATTATTTTGTTGGTTCTGCATGGGCGTTTCGAGGCATTTCATTTTCGCGCTTTTTGTCCTGTCGCCGCAGCCAAGATGTTGTCGGGGAAATGTTCGCTTTGGCGTGGCTCTCTTGCCGGAAGGCTGCCATCCCCCCCCCCAAACGCCTATAGTTCTAGACCGCCAATCGCAAATTCATGGGGGCGGCAGCTTCGGGACCGACTAAGCAATGCGCTGTATAATCTGGTCCCCGACAGCAGTCTTACATTGCGTAAAGTCAGCATCAGCATGGGCTGCAAACGGCCAATTTAGAGTAGGTAGGTCACTGTAGCCGCTGTAAGCGAAGCCGAATTGGCATGGTGATGGCTGGCATTCAATGTCTTACAAGCGCAGCTCTCCGCACTGAAAGCGGATAATGGTTACAGGGGGAGGTTGTGCTGCTTCTTACGCTGCAGCGTGCTGCGTCCTGCACCTGTTTGTACATGCTGTGGCGACCAGGAAATATGGTGGATCGAGCGCGCCCAGAATTCGTCGAAATCTGGTTCTGCAGGCATATTGCGTTTGGGGTCTGGAGAACTCGTATTCGCCCTTGTTGAGGGGGCAGTACTGAAAGTACGCAACACCCACAAAACCCTGTCGTCACAAATACGGTGCGACGAGCGCTAGATAAGCAGCGCCCCCAGCCACAGCACCCTGCATACAATTTTGATTTTGTAAAAAAATTTTCCAACGACGAGCGTTTTTAACAAGCCACAGAAGGCAGGGTATTTTCGGGGATGGCCGATACAAGCGATGTACCCCAAAGAAACGCAAGATAGAAGACAAGGGAGAAAAAGTTGAAATAGCAGATTCTAGACGTACATCGCAGCACAGCTGGTCCAAACGCAAAGCACAAGCCAAGCAAAAGGAAGAAGAAAAAAAAATTGAGGAGACCCCAAACGCAAGAGCAAACTGAATGGCGAAACACCGGAAAAAAATGGGAAAATATCGCCACAAATCAATATGTAATACAGATAAAACCATCCATTGCCAGATCACTTAATCGTTGATTAGCGAATAACACCACAGCAACCTTGATGGCGACATTCTCCGTCAGACCCGCGCACACACAACAAGTCGTTGCCGCTTTCCCTCTCTGCCTCGTGTCAGTCTCTGCCATGCGGGCCAGGACTCTCGGTACTCAGATCGCGCGCGCAGGAGTCCGACTTCCGTCTGGTGGATCTGTCCATATTCCCACTCCGCTAGCAGAGGCGAAAAAAAAAACCAGTTAAAAAAATGAGCGCCGTCGTTCCCGGCACACCCCCCCAGGCGCCGCCCTGGCTCCAGAGCCTAAGCCTATTTGCGGCGGAAACAGCCTCCTAGGAGGCAAGCGCCAAGACAGTGAAACGAGCGTAGGTAGAGAGAAGCGAGAGAGAAGCGAGAGAAAGGGGGGTACAGCCCACGCCCAGCTAGCAGGTAGTCGCTGATCGTGCCATGGCAGGGCACTTTTGCTCGGATTCCTCGTATGAGCCCGTTACGCGCACGAAAACGGAAGAAACGCTGTACGAGTACTCGTAAGTAAGATACGATTGTTGGTTCGCGAGCGTCATCAAATGAACAAATGAGCACGCACAAGTCATCGTCTGACCGAAATCGCACACTGCAGTCATCTTCTAATAACGCCTAGCTTTTCTGCTTACAAGCATGCGCGAACATATGTACTCGTGTCATGTATTATTTTCTGTACTTTCGTCAGATCTTTTTTTTTTTGTCTTTTCATTCTGACCGTTGAAAAATCCACTCTTGCCAGGAAGCTAGCGTGGACGCAATTGTTAACCTGATAGGACGGAAAGCAGACCCAGACCAGAGAAGAGAAAAAAAAAATCAAGAAACCATCTCGCCTCCACCATGACTCTGTCCCGTCCGTGCATACGACGCTTGCCCTATTCCTGCACGAGTATCCTGCAAGCGCTCTCGAAATAAACTAAACGGAGCCACTGTGCGGTCTTGGCTCCGTTTTGCCTTATCTGTGGCCCACAGATAGAAATTTAGCTGCGCGGCAAAGTCGCTGGTGCATTTTCTAGGACGCGCCCTGTCGTTTTGTATGGACAAATTATTTGTACTCGTAAAGTGAGCACAGCCCAGAGTCATCTTGCGGTGAAGCACGCACTGACGTTATTCTTTGTGTGGCCTCCCTGGTCTGTCGTCCAATTCCGGCTTCGTGCATTGGGAACACTGTGGTTCACGTCGCATAACCCACGCGTCTGCGAGGCCGGAGGATTTCCCTACTCGTAATCTTTTTTGGCCTGGGGAATTGGTCGCGATCGATGAAACGCGGAGACAGGTTTACTACATGCTCGCTCGCACCATGCAGAAATCAGGGGTGCGGGTCAAGATGCGGTCTCGCAATCAACGCCCCCAAATAGGTGATCCATGTTGGCTGGCGTCTCGTAAGATACGAGTGCGAGTGCAAGCAAAGCGCGGCTTTGGGCACAAGCAAGGGAAAGACAGCAGGGGAGAGGGGTGGCTGTGGTGATGGATGGGATGTTGTCGACAGCGAGTCACATTTCCAGCCGTCTGGCAATTTTCTGTAAAGTACCGCGCATGTATATCTTTGCTGGATCGATTGTATCTGGCCCGCCTAGCAGCTTGCCAGAGTGTCCAATCCACGGTCGCAAGGCTACACCGCGATGCGGCACGCGGTGCCGCAGCTTCAGACAAGTCTGACATGCAGCTGCAGATGCTCCTTTCATACGCTCTTGGCAGCAGTCCTGTATTACGGATTTTGCTCGGTCGTCCCTGAATCCCTAAAGCACAGCATCTTGTTCTGTATTACTTTGTACAACCAACAACTGCAAGGCCACCCGTAGTAATACGAGTACGAGTATCTTGCTATGTATCTTACATACAGAATAACCCCCTCATTCCGGCTATCTCCCACGGCAGGTAGCGGGGGGGCTTTAGTGCCAGGCAGGAGGGCGAATTGGCTGGCTAGTCTACGCGTAGGTGCCGTGTCGTCGCGGCATGGCGTGCTTGAAAGCGCGGCGATCACGATTAGCAAGGGATTGAATAGGGGGGGCTGCAAAAGCTGGCCTGGTGTGATCTGTGCTGCGGCGCACATCCTGGCATGCAGGGCTCAGCTGCTTTTTGTGCTCCTGGAGCTTGCGTCGTTGAGGTTGTGACGAAATAGCCAGTGGCGCGATGCGAATGGTGCAACAGGGCAACGGGGGTCAACAAGTCAACAAAAAAAAATCCAGGCCAAGAGAACGTTGGGACACGCACCTCGTACAAAGCACAAAACGGAGCGAGTGCAACGTCGGGAAATGGGGAAATGGCCCCTCCCCTGTCCGCTAACCCTGTCCGTCAACCCTGTCCGTTATTGCTGCTCGAGGATATACGGAGCAATATTGGGAGCACCTGGTCCAAGCGTTCTTCTTGCGTCTTTGTGCATATCAAAGCGTCTAATATTTCGCATATGTTTCTGTTTTGGGTCTACCAAGCTGTACCGTCTTTTCCGGAGTGGAGCTTTTGGGATCATGAACTTTTTTTGTCGTCAGGTTTATCAACGTACGAAGCAGAAACGTATGGGAAAATGAGGCCATGCCCATGGGACAGCCACAATGCAGCGAGCAGCATTTCCGCAACAGGCAACTTGGTGCCGCGGCGCATGGGATTTACCAGCGACCGACATCCACTTTGCGTCGGAAGAGTGTCTCTCTTTCGCGAGAAGTCGTGCGCAGCCTATCCGTCGGTCATGGCCCTCCCCGGCTCGCCCGGCGTTCGTTCGTTGAAGCTATCTGTCTGTCTACCTACCTGTCGCAGCGCCCGCCCCCTCCCCCTGCGCTGGGCACTGCTCGCGCCCGAGTAATACTCGCAGGGTGCAATTGTCAATTGTGGCTGGTTCGGGCGATCTGTCTACGTCTAGCGCAGGTATGCTCATCAATTGGGGGGGGTAGCAGGCAACGGCCAGAGGCTTACTGATAAGGCTGGTTGCGAAGGCATGGCTTCTCCCCTCCGAAACCGGCTCTGGGTGTGATACCACTGCCTTTGTAAATGACCAATGCCCATGCTCGTATCTTGCTCCGGATGCATTACCGCAGCTTGGTTTATGGAGTGCACTCCCTTTGCAACATCGGCCACGAACATCGTCTGACAGCCGGGTGCTTGTTGTGTTTCAGCCCTTGAAGACAAGCCTGGACCGCGGGACGCCTCGCTGACTAACGAGTGCGACCACACAAGTGCGACCTTGCCAACATGTGACCCTTGACCAAATCACATCGAGCAGATGCTTCCCCGGCATGGAGAACAAAAGACAAAGACGACAACCCCGCATTGAGTCTGGGGTGAGACATCTTTGAAAGAGAGAGCACGACTAAGTATTTCGCTTCACGAGCTTTTGCCCGTCTGTTTGCATTCTTTTGCCTCCTTGCCATGGAATCCACAGAGTCGGACATGTCTCATGTTGTATTCATGTACCTGCTGTCCGCATTGCTCCGTCGCCCCCTCGCTCGCCAGCCCAGAATGCCGGTTACGTCCGGTCTTGCTTCCTGGTATGACTAATACGGGGGGTCAGTATCTTCCAGCACCCAAAGGGCCCGCAACCCCTGCTACAGCTATTACACAATAACCGCTGTAGTCGAATAAACTGCGGGCGGCGAAGCGGTGGGGAATCACACATACTCGTACATAATACACGCCCTGCGACGACTTGCCGTACCCGCATATGCGGCCTGCTGCATGCACTGCAGCCTGCGTTAAGTGGTTCTGCCTGCACGACTCATGCACTGCAGCCTGCAATGCAGATGATTTTTCTGCCGCCTGTTACCCTGGCGCCACGCCTGTGCGCGATACGAGAAGAAACGTTGCGTGAAGCAGGATTATTCAGGATCGTGAAATTGTCTTGTCCCCTTTCTAGCATATTGTTCCAGCTGTCAAGTATGACCGGTCGCTTCTTGGTCGAATCACGTAGTCATACATTTACGGAAACGATGAAAAGGAGCAATAAAGTGGCATGCTTCTAAAAAGGAAAATAGGATTCAATTCATGGAAATCAGCAGAGGGGCCCCCAAAATGAGAATCGCGGTGTAAGATACGAGTTTGCCTCGCTTGCGTTATTGTCAGAACGCCAAGGTTGAAAACGGGAAAGATAAGAAGAAAAAAAAAAAAAATTAAGTGCAACCCCCCCCTTTCTTCTCGGTATCGGTGCCCGAGCTTTGCGTGGGTGGTCAGATAAGAAACGGATGATAAACAAGAGGGGTCAGGTCGACAGGGAAGAAAAAAAAATAAAAATAAAAATTTTAGAACTAAATTTTTTTTAAAAAAAAAAGATAAAAGATAACTCGGTGCTTGCCTGCCGGAAGCTAGAGTCTACATCAAATTGTTCCCCTCCCTGAACCATTGACCAATAAAATGGAAGCAGCCACATCGTTTCGCATGCCAGCCTTGCCTATTGTGGCTTGGATGTGGCGAGACAAGGCTGGAGATTGAGGCTGGAATCGAAAGAGTGGGCGCCTCTGGATGCGCCCGTGGTATCGGAGCTGTCACTTTGCCTTCCTTGGGGCTCCACCCTGATTCCGCTTCTGCGTCGTCCCACTCCACAAAAGAGGAACCGAAACGGAAAGATCACGAACTGTCAAACACGAAACACAATTACGGAGTACGGACAGCAATAAAACCACAAAAAAAAAGACGTGATAATATGCGCACAAGAATGCTACGATGCAGTCGGCGTGCTCAATGCAAATGATGCGGTCCAGTTCGGGTAGTGTCAGAAGACGGGTAGCAAAGCAATTAAAAAATAAAAATAAAAAATAAAAATAAAACAAAAAATTCCTGCGACGTAAACACAAACGATGGCCAGACAGGCGGCTCGGCGAACGGGTGCGGCGGAAGGATGCCGGAGCGTCACATCTGCCTCTTTGGCTGCCATCCGCCGAACTCTGCATTTGAGGAAAAAGTCCGCCCTCCGCCTCTCCCTTTTACTAGGCAGCTTGTCCCGTGCCGTTCGTAAGCCAATAATTCCTTCTGCTGTCTCATCTGCACACGTCTCCGACCAGCAGAAGAGCGGCGGCAGAGAAGCAGCGCGGGGGGGGGGAGAGGGGGACGGTTGCGGGGAAGAGACACGGGAAAAGCATACCAGCTGATCCCCAACATTCCCCGACAGAACAGAGCCCGCAAGCACATATGAGACCTCACGTTTGTATGGGAAAGCAGGCACTGAAAGTGCGGAGATGTCTCACCGGTTGCCTAAGCCGCTGGGGTTTCACTACAGGGGGACCGCTGGCATGGTGGCGTGCGCAAGGAGGGAAAAGAGTGAGAAAAGAGGGAGAAAGAGCGGGTGCGGCATGCATTTTCCACATGCCTCCGCTTCTTTGTCGCTGTGCATGCTTCCAGACCGACAAAAAAAAAGAAGCCGCCAGTTCTGCGATCCTGGAGAGCCTGCGAAACTCAAACGCATCGGGAATAATAGTCGTGTATCGTACATTGAACACGGATGCTGCTGCGTGACGTCGTCACCTTGCAAGACCCGCTCTCTCCTCAATTTACAGAGTAATACGGAGTACATGTGCATGTACGTACGGCGTTTTTGTGCCGTCAATGGCTCTGCAGCTCGCCTGCGGCTGACAAGGCTTTTTTTGGTGCGAGAGCATTGTGGTAAATTATGTGAGCGGCAAGGTCCCTCTGTAAAAAGAAAAGCCCCCGCATCCGATGCTACAGGGGGGCTGGCGTTGGGGTTTCTTACGAGTGCGAGTACGGGATGCTCGCATTATTGCCTGCAAAAAAAAAAAAAATAATAATAATAATAAAATAAAATAATAAAATAAAAACTGAAAAAAAAAAATCGAGATCGCCGCTGGGCGAGGCCGCTGGACACGGCGGGAACACGACAAAGTTGCCCGGCCGGCAACGTGCATTCCGTAGCATCGTGCAAAGGAGGACGTACGAGAGTGCGACGGAGGTCGTGTAAAGTTAGTTTCCGTGTGTCAAGCTTCACACGCTCAAGATACGAACAGCACAGCTCCACCGATGACCGGTGGCGGCAGGCGTCATCTAATAATTCTGGACTTTCTTTTTTCTTCGCTAAACCCCTGCCCGTCAGTCATCCTGCATACTGCGTATCGAGCGTGGGGGGGGGGTGACATATTTGTTTCACTTTTCTGCATTGTTTTTTTTTTCTTTTATTCTTTTTATCTTGTGTTGCTTGATTCCTCCTCGAGCCGCCAACGGCGACAAAGAATAAATTTTGCCGTCAGGCCATCATGGACGGTCCAACAGAGAAATGCTGCTCCCTCCAACACCGTCGGCGATCAATAAGAGACCGTGGCCGTACTTCCTGGACAAAGGAGGGCTGACGCATTGAGCCTCGTACGAGAGCCGGTTTTGGACCCAAAATGCCGCACTAGCTGCATCTGTAGGCGGACGAGATAGCCCAGGCGCTAGAAGGCTCGGCGAAGGTCTTGCCTGATCTGGCACCGTTTTCTCGTAACATACCCACTCGTCGTGTCAGATATGCATCTACGAGAAAGGATGCGTGCAAAACCCCATCATGCATGGTCTCATTCTGTCCTGGTTTTCCTTTACATTTTCCTGGCCGTTTTCATGACCAAACTGCAGACACAAATTCCACAAGTCCACAGTTACCACAGAGTACGACAAAGGTGTTACGTGTCTGTTCATTTCGGCAAAGATTTGCGCTCGTATCGCATGCGGAGCAGTTTCTGCGCGAGATCGAGATTTCCACGTCTTTTCAGAACTGGAGCTGGAGCTAAAGCCGTGCACGAAGCAGCGCACAGCAGCCCGCTGTAGCTGCTAAGCAGCAACCCCCCACAAACCCCTGGAGCTAGGGTGGCCCGGCCACCCCCCCCCCCCCCCCCCCCCCCCCCCCCCCCCCCCCTTTCCTCGCTTCAGAAATACGCCCCAGCGGGAGTGCGACGGCGACGTTTTCGGGTCCGAGTTGTTGCCCTCATTTCTGAAAAGCTGGGTCGGGTC
>JACCPH010000006.1:0-149752 GCA_014183095.1 Harringtonia aguacate | reverse complement strand
GGGGGGGGGAGGGTGGAGGACAGACGGATGGAGTCACGTTTTGCCCTGTCAGGGCGCTATTGGCCGACGGAACGCCAGGCCAACGCCAATCCTCCCTCGATTCCACCTGCGCTTCCCCTGGCGAATGCTTGGGACTACGAGTATGTGTGTACTCGTACTCGTGTACTCGTACTTGCAAAGGCTCGCCTCGTCCATGCAAGGCATATCGGAGGACGGCATCCATTTCCGTTCTCCAGACGACAGTGGCCGATATCGACGTCGGCCAACAGACAGGCAACAGCATCCCCCCCCCTCTCCTCAAACCAGCAATATGCGGTGTGCATACATACTGGACGAACAGGGTCTATCTCGCCTGATTCGACACGGCAGTGACGCGGGGAAGGCTTATCTCTCTGGTCGGTGCCCGCTGGTGGCCTGTGAGAGGTCTCCCTCCCTCTCTCCTCTGGTGGTGCCCAATCTCACTGCCGCTGCCTGGGGTCCCAAAGAAGGGGGAGGGGTGGGCGGTGGGCTCAGACCATACCTGGGTGTCTTGCGGTTTCCCCAGAAAAGCACGCCGTCGGTGACGTGTGTGGGTGGGAAGGATGGACTTGGGGGAGAAAGGTCATTTCCATTCATTCAACCAACCCATCTCCAAGTCCGCGCGCCCCGGCTTCCCCCCCCCCCCCCCCCCCCTTGCGCACTCCTCCCCTCACCGCACACCTCACCTCCGCGCTCTGGGCTAGCGCTTGGACACCTGGTCAAGTGACCGCTCGTACGGTGTTCAGCATTTCTGACGCGAGCTGAGCCACCTGGCTTAGGAAGCGACCCGAGCGACCCGACTGGCCTCAAAGGTGAGGTCACGAGTCAAGACGCTCCTCCCTCTGTGAAAGGATCCCATTCGCCTGCACGGAGCATCACGGAAACCATCAAACCACGGGGCGAGGGGCATATGCAGTGGCGCGTGCATCACCCGGGTATCTCGCTCCATGAAACCAGCACATGCGTGTCTGTCACTTCATTTGTTCGTGGATGGCCGACGCTTTGCAGCCTGCCATTGCCGGCATTGCCTGCCTGCATTTCTTATCTGTCGAATCACCGCACTTCTTGGCCCTCCTCAAGGAGGAGGTCACAGAGAAGTTCTGCGGGGGTTAGGGGGGGGGACTAGTATCACCAAACGAAGAGAGCCTGGGGAAGATGGAAAAAAGCAAAAAAAGCGGACAAGAGGGGGAGGGAAAAAAGCGTCAACTCCGTGTGTCGGTTGAATCACCAGGCGTCTGGGGGAGGTTGCCTGACCGTGTGACACGCTGGCGTCTTTTACTCATCATGGGCAGTTTCGAGGAGACTAAGTACGGCCTTTGATGCTAGCCTCCCGCGTCTGGGCCGAGTGCTGCTGCTACATGCGCCGTACTTGTTAGGAGCTGCCGGGGGTTCCCATGTGCAAAAGTACGTTGCAGCCGCCGTGGGAGGGTGAGATGAACATGCCCGCCCGCCGGCAGCCTTTTCCTGGACGCTTGCTAGCCCTCGGCATGCACACGCATGGTTGTGGCGATTTGCCCAACAGAGATGGTTGGGGTCGCCCATTCGCTCGTAAGATACCTTGGCAGGAGGCTTTCGGCGAATCACCATTTGGTTGGCGTCTGAGCCAAGGATCGAGTGGCAGCACGGCACCTTGAAGCATATTGTAAGATACTCGTGTGGCCGGTTCTAGCAACCCGGGGACTACGAGTAAACGAATAATGCTACGAGCCATACACCCTCTCACCTTCCTACCGTCCCACCCTTCCTCCCCCCACGCTCCTGCCACCGCCGGTATCGTCTTTTGGGCGCTAGCTCAACGACATCCCTTCCAGCCCCTTTCGCGGTGGCCCTCTAGCCTGAAAGCAGACCAGGGAAGAGAAACGAGGTCCGTCGATATACGGTGATCGGTGATCAATCAGGGGTACACGTCTGACCACCACCCCGTCGACGAGAGAGTAGCCTGGGCTCCGGCGGTCGCTCCTACTCTCTCCCTATTTCAAAAGGGAGGTCGAGAGCGACGTCGGTCAGGCTTCCCCTCATTTGAAAGGAGGGAGGGAGGGGGGAAGGGAGGCGCGGTTGAAAAAAAAAAAAAAGAACAGTAGGACTGCATTTCGTTGTCCGTCTTTCTGTAGCCTGTCGAGCTCCAGACCCCAACCTCAACGGTCCGGCCTCTGGTGTTTTTTTTTATTTAATACTTTTTTTTTAGTTTATTTTTGTCTTTTGTTTTTTTCGTTTCTGCGTCCATCCTGTTACAAACAAAAATAGTGTCTCGCATCCATCGCCATGCACGTTTGTGGAGCAGCCTAGCAGATAGCAGTGGCGTGCCGGTAGAGACGCGACTTTTCCTAGTCGATGTATGAGCGCGCACTCGTACGTCTTTGGCTGGTTCGAAACCAACCGCCCCCCCCCCTCCCCCCCCCTCCTCTTCCTCGTCCCCGCCTGGCACGCGCCCTGTTCCGCAGCTCTGGCAGATGGCCGGGAACCGCTTGCCTCGTCATTGCCAATACTATGTCAATCCGCTCACGAGTTATCAGCTGCAGCCAAGCTGGGTGTGTTTTGCATTTCTGCATGCAATGTTGAGGGGGGAGGAACATGTGAAAGCAAGATATCTGGGCACCCCCTCCTTGGCGGAGGTGGCGGGGTTGCTTCGCTGCTGTGGACGAGACTCGCCTGTGCCAAAAGCCTGCCCAAACCTGTCTAGACCTGTCCAGCCTGTTCTGCCAAAACGAACGGCAGCACGTTTGCAACGACACCGTCCGCCACCGTCCGCCACCGTCTCTTGCCTGCCCGTTCCTGCCCGTTCCTGCCCGGTTTGTGCCCGGTTTCTGCAACTTTTTGTCTGACTAGCGAGTGGGAAAACCGACCGTCGCCGCCACGCTCTGCGGAGCACCTTCTTATCCTGCTCTCCCTTATCGAGTCTGGCCCATAACACTTTAACACTTTTGGCACCGGCGCAACCGCCGCACCAGCCGCCGGTCTTTTTTTTTTGATGGACATCCCTTCTGCGAGCCCGACTGGCCGCCTTCTCTCATTGAAGAGGGCCAGGTGCAGCTCCACGCACCCACCGACCCACATGCATGTATCAAGGAGGCAAAGGAAGGAAACCAGATACCACTTCGAAGCCCTCTCTCTCTGCGGCGCAGAGTCGGTGCGGCCCCGACGACGAGTGTATTACGAGTATGAACGGATAAGCTATCTTGCCGCCGCACGCAGGCTCACCGCCCTCTCTCGCCGGCGATAAATGGGACAATGGGAATAAGGCGTCCGCGTCTTGGAGGGGAAGCAGAGCCGTAAAGAATTACTGAAAGGAGACAAGGCTTGAGGGAGAGAAGGAAAAAGGGGTGGTGGCCTGGCTGCACCGTCACACCCACCGTTGCAGGGAGGCTGGGCCGGGAATGGTAGTAGGTTGGGCACCCACGGGGGGGAAGTATCACGAAACTGTGCCCACGTCGACGAACCAGATCGTCAAGCAGACATGTTTGCCAACCGAGGTCAGAGGGTGTTCTCGCATCCGCATCTGCTGCAAGTCGTACGTCTGTTTCTTTTGTTTTTTCTCTTTCTCCTTTCTTTTGACTGATCAACATGCCAGCATGCACCGGCCGCGACATCCGGGGTGTCAGTGTGTCCAGTTCATGATGATCGTGAGCCAAGCCACGCTCGAGACGCAAGACTTGGCCAGGAGGCGAAAAAAGCGATAACAAGAAACAGGAAAACACAAAGGAAATGTCCGTCGTGACGCACATGGCGTCATTGCACCATCTACGTATGGGATGGATGCCATGGCCAACGTGCCGACCGAGAGTATGAGAGCTTACACATCTGTCTTTGCCACTATCAACGTCGATGATGCCTTTGCAGCCGACTGGTCGGAAGTCATGATGGGGTTTGCAGTCTATGCGATCTCGAGATTTTTTCTCTTTGCGAATCACAGCGGAAATGGCCGCAACCTACTGCCCCCCCGCTCTGGTCCTTGTCGGCACCGAGGTTTGTTCGGCCAGAAATTCTAGAGGCTTTCCCGTTTCATGACCATCGAGACGGACGGCCGCAAGGCCGGCACGGAAAGAAGGTGACGTGCAGGGTGGGCAAAAAAAAAAGAGGACAAATTGAATGGCAAATGGAGCATTGCTGTGTAAACCGAAAAGAAACGATGGCCGACCTTTTCGAACACATCACTTTAATCCCCCCCACTGGCGGGTCAGGTATGGGCTGATGCGGCGTACGAGTGCTCTGCCATACGAGTAGCCGGGGGGCGTTTTCATTTTTTTTTTTATTTCGTTTTGTTCGTTTTGTTCATTTTGCAGGGAGTTGTAAGGATTTCTCAGCAAGGGTATCCGTTTTCCAAGGGCACAGGGGTCGAGCAAGGATATCGAGCAAAAACAAAAAACTTCATGATGCTAAAAATGACGTTAGGCTGCTTTGTTCCCATCTCCATGCAACACTCGCACACACGCACGCACAATGGGCAACGCTCCACTTGCAGAGCACCGGTGCCCCGGCGACGGGGGACGCGCTTGCTCCGGCAGACAAATTCCCCGTATTACTTTGTCATGGGCACAAGGCACCCATTAATAATATGTAGGAGGACGAGAACGGCAACGCAAATCATACGGGGGAGAGAGGTGTTGACAAGAGCAAGAAAACACCAGAGAAAATGACAGCAAATGACAGCGAATGACAGGCTCAGCCAGGCCAGACTGCAACCCTCCCCCCAGCTTTTACGCCAGCGAGACCGAGTGGAAGAAATGGCCACCTTTTCTTGGACCCCAAGCCTCCCGAGCGGACCTGTCTCCGGTAAGGCTACCCCCCCCCCCCCCCCGTATGGAGAATAATACACACACACAAAAAGTGCATGATGAATGATGGATACGGTGAAAAAAGAAAGGGGAAAAAGAGAAAAAAAAGAAGAAATCAACTTGACCTGCCTTTGACACGGAGCTCCGGGAATTGAAACTGGGGCACTTGCCCGTTCCCGTTGCCCGAGAGGGTCTCCCCCTTGTCCTCGGCGTCGGGGTCTCGCAAGTTTCAACCCGTGAAAATTAAAAAAATTAAAACTAAAAAAATAAATAAAAAAAAATAAATAAAAAAAATCGACGCGCTCGGAAAATGCATTGTCCAAGCCGAGACCGAAGTGCAGCAGCGTCCTTGTCATCCTCGTACGTGCTCGTTCATGTGGACCGAGATGAGGACTGCGTGACGCCCGTGTAGCGGAAAAGGAAAGGCCAGTCTTTTTTTTTTCTTTTCCTTCTTTAATCTCTGCCTTGGCAGAATGACGGACAAGGAGAGCAGAGACGTTCTTGTCATGCACCCCACGTGTGTTCGTCTCGACACCACGCTGGGATCTGGAACCATACAACAGGAACAACGGAAGAGGAAGGAATGCCGAACTGCAAAAGTTGCTAGGCATCTGATCCTGATTGCATGATCTCCAGCCGGCAGCCGAGGAAAGCGCAACGGGCGGCTGGATAGCACCCCCTCCCTCCCCCCCCTCTCCAGTCTGGAGCTGGGCAGTGAGAAGAAAGCAAGGCCAGCAGCAGAGCCGGCGTAAAGAGACGGCAGAGAAAACCAGACCTAAGCACAAGTAGTCTGGAAATTCAGGGGGCGAGAATTCAAACGGAACATACCGCAAATGCCTGCCCGTCTGGGATTTTGTA
The DNA here is from genome assembly GCA_014183095.1 of Harringtonia aguacate. Lineage (NCBI taxonomy): Eukaryota > Fungi > Ascomycota > Sordariomycetes > Ophiostomatales > Ophiostomataceae > Harringtonia > Harringtonia aguacate. The sequence goes on along the minus strand of JACCPH010000006.1, from coordinate 144,104 downwards.
GACGTGTAAATTGGAAAGAAATCAAAGTCCCCGTCCATATGCCTGTTTTCTTTTCGTACAGAGACATCCCATGTCAGACAAGTGGCCAAAGTTGCCAAACAGAAAGTGCAAAATCAGCGTCAAGATGCCCCAAACCAGCTTCCCAGCCCGTCCACCAGAATTTGTAAATCTTCAGTAGAATAGTAAAAGGAAAAGAAAGAAGAAGAGAAAGAAAGAAAAAAGACCCCTCCCCAAAACAGGGAAATGCCCACAGTCCCGGTTCCCAATTTGTCCCATCCCTCTATGCCAACAAGTCCTGTTCGTCCTTTGAAAAGAGTAGAAAATTGCCATCCAGATGCGCCCAATCTCGTCCAACGCCGTGGTATTCCTTTCCGTCTCCTGCTTCGAGGTGTGTGTGTGTGCGTGTGTCTGAGGGAGAGGGGGGGGATCACCGGCCGACCACGGTCCGGGTGCTGCTGCTGGCGCCGGGGTCGTGAGCAGCGGTGCCGTCCATGATGCTGCTTGTGGTGGTGGCGGCGGCGGCGTGAGGCTTCTTGTGTGTCGTGGCCGTCGCTGTCGCTGTCGCTGTCGCTGCGGCCGTTGGTGGTTGTGCTGTCGCTGCCGAGCCCCCAAACAGGTCGTGGCCGCGCGGCGGACGGGCCATGTCGACCCAGAGATCGGTGGGGAGGAACTCGCCGACCTCTTGGCGGAAGCTGTCGCGCTCGGCGCGGTCGGCGTCGACGAGGCGGTCGACGGCGTCGCGGGCCTTGCGCCAGACGGTCTGGATGCGGGCCTCGACGGTGCGGCGGCGCTCGGCCTCGAGCAGGAGGGTGTCGTAGGCGCTGGCGTAGCCCTCGTAAAAGGCGCGCAGGCCGTCCATGTCGGCGAGGCGGTCGGCCACGACGGCGCGCTCGTTGGCCCAGCGCTCGCCAAACTCGGTCTCGGCCGCCACGTAGCTCGGCAGCCGCCCGCCCATGTCGTCCAGCACCCGCAGCGCCGCCGTCGTCGCTGCCGCCGCCGCCGCCGCCTGCTCCGAGTGCGCCCGCACCGCCGCAAACTCGGCCTCGGCCGCGTGCAGCTCGCCGCCCATGTCCGCCACCACGTCGTCCACCTCGGCCGCGTCCTGCAGCACCACCTGCAGCATCTCTGCCCGCTCTTCGGCTGACAGCGGCTCCAGGCCCGACACCCCGTCCGGCCCATCCGGCCCGTCCGCTCCGTGTACCCCCTCCTGCTCCGCCATCACCCCCGAGATCGACACCGAATCGCCGCCGCCGTTGCCGCCTGCGCCCGCGCCTGCGCCGTGCGACTGCGCCGCCTTCCACCGCACCAGGGCCGACCCGCCCTCGGTGGTGCGCACCGCCGTCACGCACATGTCCAGGTGGCGCGTCAGCATGGCCAGGTTCTCGGCCATGGCGTGGGACCGGCTCGTGAGCGACGCGAGCAGAAAGGGAACGCCGTCGGCGTAGGGCGACGGGGCCTGGGCGTCGGGGTCGACGGGCTCGACGGGCAGCGGTGGCGGGGGCGACGGGGCGGCGGCCATGGCCTTGTTGAGGGCGCGCAGGTCGGTGTCGAAGCGGAGGAGGTCGCCGTCAAAGGACGTCTGGGCGGCCTAACTATTAGAGCGGGCATAACCAAACAACGAGAAAAAGAAAGAGGAAAAAAAAACTCACCTGCAGCTCGGCGATGCTCGCCTTGAGGGCGTCGCGCAGCGCCTCGACGCCCTCCTCGTCGACAAAGTCGAGCAGGTTGCGCGGGGCCTCGCCCTCGGGCCGGAAGACGGCCGCCACCGTGGTGGCCCGCAGAATGTCCATGGTGTGCTCGAGCTGGCCGTTGGCCTCGTCCAGCGTGTGGATCAGCGCGTAAAAGTCGCGCCGCCCGCCGTCGTACGCCCGGTTCATGCTCTGCCGCACCCGCCGCAGCACCGCCACCTGCTCCTTGATGCCCTGCCGCAGGAACTCGGTCTGCGCCACCGCCGCCACCGCCTCCGCGTGCAGCTCGCGCGCCTGCGTCGCCAGCTCGTTGGCCCGCAGCACCTGGCCCACCGTGCCCAGCGCCCGACGCGCCGCCAGCAGGTGCTCGACCAGCGTCTCCACCGGCACCGACGGGCCGCCCGCGCTGTCGTCGTCGTCGTCGTCGAGGAGATGGTTTCGGCTCTGATTGCTGCTGGCATGGCTCACGTGGATCGTATGGCTCGCACGACTCGCACGACTCGCATGGCTCGCATGGCTCGCATGGCTCGCATGGCTCGCATGGCTCGCATGGCTGACATGGCTGGAGCTCAGGCCATCCTGCAGGAGCGAGCTGGGGCGAGAGTTTGTGCGCGACGACGACGTCGCACTCGGCGATCTCTGCATGTTGGACAAATCGACGCGTGTTTCGCTGGAATGGGGTGCGCTGGATGGAATGGCGGGAAAGGAAGGTCTGGTCGAGGAGAGAGAGAGAGAGAGAATGAAAACGATCGCCTGCCGTGGAAGCTTGCGTGTTGGCCTGTCAGGCCTGCTGCTGCATCGTGCTGCGCTGCAAGCGGAAATCCGGCCAATGCGTATCCGTCATGCAGGAGCCAGGCTTTGTCACGCAATGCGGAGGCTCGTCGTCGGTCGGGATGGTTTGCGTGATAAGGTCGAGCTGAGTGATGCTCGGCCGTCAATCATCACTGACTCTTAGCGTCTTTTGCTGGACTTGTCAGCCTTGTGGGTCCTGTTATCGCTGCAGATACAGGCCGTTATCGCCCATGACGTCGCTCCAGCGAGCACACGTCCACGTGACCACGTTTGCTTGTAGCAGTTCTGCTTCACTTGATCGCCAGGACACGGCGACATGCATCATCTCCTCGACTCAGAAGGATTGTTTCTGCTCTTCGACAAAACTATCATTTGAGGGGGTAGGCCTGGCTGGACGCTTCGGAGATGCAGCCTGTCGGAACCACAGTCAGCACGAGCGGCATTTGGGTGCTGCTCCATTCCGTCGATTCTGCCAATTCCGCGACCTGAGAGCTGCGGCCAATGAGAACTGCGCGTGGGAGATCCGTACGCTAGATCCTCACTGCCAGTCTTCCTTTGTTCCCGTCATTTGCTCCCAATAGCGTGACTGGGCCAGCCGGCTGGGCTCAGCCGCACGAATCTTCCCCAACAGCAACGTCCGTATGACAGCCTTTGGCATGGCAAGGTGACAGCAGAGATCCGGAGATTCCCCGCAGCGAGGCGGAGCATTTGTTTCTTTTTTTGGTCTGCGGAGATCTGCTGGCAGAACCCGCATCGCATTGGCGACTCAACAACTGACGACCGCACCTTCCATTTTCATTCAGACGCCTGAAACAGGCGGCACAGCTGTCCTGTTGGGCGCTGCCAGAACGCTGTAACTGACTGTAGCAGGCTGCATTTCCCCAAACTGGGGCTTGTCAGTTTTCCACCAAACATGTGTCAGAAGGGAGGCTGAGGTGGCGCTCCTGCAGACGCTGCTAAATGGGGAACATGTCGAGGGTAGACATGAGATCAGAGAAGGATGCCTGTATCCGTCCCGAGCACATTCTACTTAAGAGAGCATATCTGCTCTTCCGATTTTCTGGCTGCTCAATCCGACCTGCACAGCAGCCACTATCGTCCCCCTACTTATTAACAAGATTCCAATTAACCCACCTGGGTCTTTTCTCTGCCTCTACATTGTGAATCGTCGTGCTACTGTAACCCTGTTGACCTATTTCACCCGTCGGCGACCATGGCGACTGTGACGTGGACCCAGCTCGCTGATGCTCTCCGAGACGAACCGGACACATCTCTGTCGTCGTTGTGCCATGCAGAGAAACAACGAGAGGACGTCACCGCCGACGATGTCCTTTGCGGATTTCTCGAGCATGTCGACATGGACGAGCCAGACAATCGCACGGATGCGTCGCTGAAGGGCAGTCACGACAATGCAGAGACGCAGGATGCAGACGACGACGACGACGACTCTGACTCGGAGAGCGAGATTTTCGACGACGAAAAGTACGAAAGCGCGACCCGACTCGTCCGCTTCGACTGCCCTCCGGCACGCCGATCGCAAGATACCGTGCACACCTTGAGCTCCGATGGCGGGTCTCTGGCGTTCTCGTCGCTGGGCGATCTGCCGCCGCGGAACCCACGGTCGAACCAGCGCCGTCTCCGTCGGACGTCGTCTGCCCCGACCACCCTCTTGGACATGGCGCGGTCGTCGGCGTCGCCGTCCCCCTACAACTACAGCTACAGCTACAGCCGCAGCTACAGCCACACGCTGTGGCAGCCGGCCTTCCCCCCGGCCTTTGACGTCTTCGACTACGGCGACGGCTTGTGCTACTACCTGGGCGGCGGCGGCCGGCGCATCACGCGCCATCTGAGCCAGTATCGCCGGAGCGGCGGTGGCGGTGGCGGTGGCGGCCACAGCGACACGGACCGCCGCTGGCCGTTTGAGCACCCGCCGCTGTATGCGTGCCGGCCACACCACCCGTCGACGGGTCTGCCGCCGCTGGTGCTGTACGGCGGGCCGGAGGCCGGCGATCCCGACGAGGCGTGGGCCGACGTGATGTTTGGCGGTGGCTTTGGCGGAGGCTTTGGCGGAGGCTTTGGCGGCATGACCATTGGCCTACCGCTGGAGCCGGCCGATGGTGTCGACATCGTGCTACCAACGCCTACCCTGGGCGAGGACGGCAACGTGCTGGGCCGCGTTGACAAGAAGCTGCGCGTACACTACGGCTGGCACAGCCGGTTCCGCTTCGAGATCGAGGTGGGAAGTGGATTTAGCAGCAGCAGTAGCAGCAGCAGCAGCAAGATGCGGCGCGAGACATTCGAGTGGCGGTACTGCTCGAGCGACGAACTGGACAGGAGAGCCAACACACTGTCGTGGACGAGCGCCGGAGAATCCACCCCCTGCGGAGGCCGTGCCCGTCGCATCTTTAAGCGCCGGTGGACAGGGGGTTGGATGCGGTGCTGCAGAGGCAGAGACGGTAGAGACGGCTGCTACGAAAAGACCCAGAACCATCCACGTCGTCGCTGGCGCAGCGGCTGGCAGCTGGTGCGTCTCACCGGTGCCCAAGACCCGCTGGGTGCGACGGAGAGGATGGCCAGGGGGGACAAGGCCGAGGAGAAGAGCAGCGTGTGCAGCTCACCATCCTCGTTGTCCAGCACGACAGATACGTCACCTCGGGACGACTTGGCCAGTTGCTACACGCCCGACGGCCACGAAATCGTGGCGACCTGGGCCAACGTCGCGTCGTCGTCGACGCCGTCTGCCGGGCCGCTGCCGTCGTCGCCCTACGGCTTCCATTTCCCCGTGGCCGGGCCGCTGGCAGCCCGCACCACGGCCGTGGCCCGCTTCTCGTTTGCCGGCAGCGGCCAGTCCGGACAGCTAGGCGAGCGCTGGGCGCTCATGGCCGTCATGACGGGACTGGCCATCTGGGAGAGGGAGCGGCGGGCGCGGCGGCGGCGACACCACACCGTCGTGGGGGCCTGTGGCGCTCTGGGGAACATTGGGTGAGGGAAATAGGAGGCGAGCAAGACGACAAAGACATGGCCGGGAAGAAACTTTTCATGACAGAATCTCCATTCGCACAAATAAGGTGAAACTGTCGTTTATTGTGTGTTGAAAGACGGCTCAGATGGTGCAACGCTCATTTCATCATTCCCTCTTCGTCTGAACAGAGTCATGGCAAGCAGTCAATCAATGGACCTGGCAACAGACCTTTGGCCGTGATTGTGCATTGACTAGAGAAACACAGACCTACACTATACTCCAGCCCCAGAGAGGCTGTGCGATAACACAGACGGGCACGGAAGCGCCTGCTACCCAGCCGAAATCAGACGGCACATATTCTCCCCGTTCTCCCCGTCTTTGCCTCGGGGTCTGATCGAGAGCACGGCCCGCTTCCCCCGACCACAGCCACAACACAGCACAGTCGGAATGATTGCAATAGTTCCAGGAATCCCTTTCTGGGCCTCGCGGAAATATTCGGGGAACATCCCTTGACGCTGTGCAGATTTCCCTCTCCGTCGGGTGGAGACAGGAGCACACACCGCAGCAATATGGTGATCAAGTATATTTATGTCTGCGTTGGGCTCCTGTTGGCTCATCTCTTTGTCTCCTCATATAGTAAGCCCAGGGGGGGGGGGTGGCATTACAGAAGGCTCGGCTGTGTAGAGATCGTCAATGAAAGTCTGGGTATTCAGCTGTGCAGGCTTGCTTGTTGCGTAGTCTAGAACCCTTATGTCGCCTATCTCGACTGAATACGAGCATGGCATGTGCTCGAGCGAGGCGCAGCATGGAGGACCCTTGGGTTAGTGCCAAGCCAAAGAGGCAGGCTGTGGGGGGAGATGAAACCTTGCGCTGTTGCTTATCTTCTTGGGGGGTAAACGAGGTGTTGGCGATGCCAGGCAGGTTTTTCTCTACCTAGAGATGATGGCAAATGCTGCTGAATCTAGTGTGAAACGCTGCCAACTATTCCGCAACGACATGACTAAATTAAACTAACCAAAAAATACCCAGTGTAGACTACCTGCCGTTGCCCTACTGTATCTCGTGGCCTGAGACCACGGAGCCCAAATTCTAATCTCTCTTGCAAGGAAAACATTCACGCAAGGAAACAAAGAAAAGTAACAAAGGAAAGTAACAAAGGAAAGTGCCAAAAGTGCAAAAGTACACAGCCAAAGATGGCCTCCCCCGGCCACTGTTCTTTCTGCCAGCCCGCATCAGCCGGTCCACAGTCTGCAGATTCTAAATGCCCCGACAGACGCCCTCACGGACACCGTATAGTATATGTTCGGCCCCTATCCAGATCTGGTTATTTCGCTCCACTCTTCTGCATTCAAGCCTGGCCGTTCCGCTCGACAAGACGAAACGACTTTGTGTCGGGGGGCAGTCCCTTGCCGTTGAGCTGCGGGAAGTAGCGGGCGGGATGGACAATGGTGAGGAGGCCGACGCAGAGGAGGATCATGGCGCCGTCGAGGATGAGGAAGGCGGTTTCGTTCTGCATGAGGGAGCTGCCCCAGCCGGTAGCCATCTCGGGGATTCTGCAACGTGTCAGCGGGATGTATATGTATTGGGAATTCGGCCGTCGGCCAACTCACCGGTAGATGCAGCGGATGATGACGGCCGTGAAGCCGATGGTGACGGCCCACACAAAGATCTGGATCTTGTCGCGAGGAGGCGCCTGGACGTCGGCGCCGCTCCCGCGGGCGTAGGCGTCGGCCGTCATGACGCCGTCGGTCGACGAGTCCTGGCTGGGCAGGCCGCCCCGGTGGCCGTGCTGGAGGTCGCCGGCCCGCCGCCGGTAGTAGATGATCATGAGGACGCCGCAGATGGTCATGTTGATCAGCTGGAAGGAGACGCCGGTGATGAGCAGGGCCTCGCTGAGCGTCGAGGTGCTGCTGCTGTTGGAGCCGCTGCCCGAGGTGGCCTTGGCGGCGGCGGCGCAGCCGGCCGCCTGGATGATGATGGAGACGACGTCGCCGCCGACAAAGAGCCAGGGGTACCAGCGGGCGCGGATGGCGGACCACTGCGTGCCGTAGTGCATGACGAGGTGCTTGCAGGTGACGGACATGGCCGCGGTGATAAACGTCGGCGCCAGCATCAGCGCCAGCAGCTGCAGGACAAAGGGCCCAAAGGGCCAGGGGTTGTTGGACATCATCACGCGGCAGACGTAGCCGGCCAGCTCGAAAATCGTGCCGACGCCGAGCCAGGTGGCGTAGGACCACGCCCGCGACTTGACCATGTAGAACAGCTGCAGGAGCAGGAGGATGTACGCGGCCGCGAAGAAGATGCCGGCTCCGCGGCTAAAGTAGCTGCCGTATAGCGTCGCGGAGACGGGACACTGCTCGGACACGTCATGGCAGGTGCTGTACGTAGCGTGGAAGGCCACGGTGCTGTTGTTTGACATGGCGAGTGAGGAAGCTGGGGCGTATTGTGAGGTCTGGTGGATGGTCTGGAGAATCAAAATGACGAGAAAACAACAAGTCTGGAGAATCAAACACAACAAGAACACAACAACACGGCAAGAAGTCTAGAGAATTAAACATGATGGGAACACAGAAGCCATCTTATATCAGAGGCCACATCTGGAATTTCCCGTCTGCAACCTGACCTTACGAATGCGAGCCTGCTCGGTACGAGATACCGGGGAAACACCAGCTCAGCCTTGGGTTTACAAATGACTCCACCGCTTGGCCTGGCCTAGGCTGCTGAACTGTCTGGGCTGGCTGGACTGACTGGACTGACTGGACTGACTTTGACATTGCGATAGAACAGGCTATTGGATGGGTCGTCATTGCGCCTGGTGGTCTCCACATCTCTGGGCCAGTGGCTGAGCAGCTAGTGGGCCTGCCCTCTCGCATTCGTAGTCGGATTCGGATTCGAATCGAACCCGAACGGAACTCTCCACCACACCGACGGCAGGTATTTACTGCCTACGTCCCCACTGCGATGGGATAGACCCCCCTCCTATACAGACTACTGTCGGCAACCCATTCAACAGGTGAATTATTGGGGCATTCAAAGAAAAAAAAATGCAGTCAAGTGCCGGGAAGAGACTGGGGTTTCGTAAATCGAGGAACGGCTGCTTACGGTGTAAACGACGCCGCGTCAAGGTAGGCCCACTCAACCAATCGTCCTACCCCCCCCCCCCCCCCCCCACAGCTTTCGTCCCGAGGGAAGAAGACCTGACATGGCAACTAGTGCGACGAGGAGGTGCCATGTTCAGCCTGTGTCCGACACCACGCCCCTTGCAGCCTGGAGACGCCAGACCCGGTCACGTCGGGCGCCAGTGACACATCTCATCCTGGAGGCGGACCAACCCGAGACTCAAATGCGAGCGTACCCACCACCACCACCACCACCACCATTACCACCACCACTACCGACCCGAGCATCCTCTCGTTTGTAGACTCGATGGACGAGCCAGAGTGCTGGATCGCCAATGCGGAGCTCATCTTCCACTACTGCAACGTCTCCAGCCGCGTCTTCTCCCTGACCGACGAGCTGGCCACCATCTTCCAGGTCAACATCCCCCATGAGGCCATTGCCTACCCGTTCCTGCTGCGCCTGATCATGGCCTTTTCGGCCTTTCACCTGGCCCAGCTGCACCCGGACAAGGAGACGCATTACCTGCTGCTGGCCAACAACCACCAGAGCCGGGCGGTGCGGGCGCTGCGCGAGGCCCTGGCGCAGCCCATCACGCCCGAAAACTGCCACGCCCTCTTTGGCGCCTCCATCCTGCTGGCCATTACCAAGTTTGCGTCGTTTGCGAGCTACCGGGACGACCACCTGCACGAGTGCGGCGCGCCCATCCACCACCTGGTCGAGACCTTTTACATGGTGCACGGCATGTCGGCCATTCTCAAGTCGTCCGAGGACCACGTCCGCACAGGCCCGCTGCGCTCCCTCTTTGGCATCACCTACCAGATCCCCCCGCCCGCCAGCATCTGCGCCGCCCTGGTCTCGCTCGCCGAGCACGTCGCCGACGTGCGTGCCCGCCTGAGCCTCGAGGATTTTGACTTTGAGAGCGACGTCGGGAGCACCGGCGGCGGCGACGTCGGGCCCGTCGTGCTCTCGGCCGTCGAGCGCCTCCACGAGTGCATCGTCGAGGACACGACCTTTCCGCGGCAGCGCCCGCCCGCCGCCGAGATCCGCGCCCTCTTTGCCTGGCCCAGCCTGGTCGCCCGCGACTTTCTCGACCTCGCCAAGGCCGGCCACCCCGCCGCCATGGTCATCCTCGCCCACTACGCCTGCATCGTCCACTGGGCCAGCCCGCGGTACTGGTTCTTCCAGGGGTGGGGCACCGCCCTCATCGACAGCATCGCCAAAACCCTCAGCGGCTCTCGCTGGGCCCCCATGATCGACTGGCCCGCTAGCATCATCGCCGCACCCCCGTAGATGTGTTGGCGATTGACTTTTTTTTTTCTTTTTTTTCCGGGACGTCCACGTCGGATGGAGATTTACCTGTCATAGAACGATTCTAGCCGGACAACAGTGTGCCATGTCGTGACTCTGCCCATGACTCTGGTCATGTCGTCATGCTGAGGTGAGGTTGGCTTCGTGGGGGGGGGAGGGGGGAGGGGGGGTTGCGTGGCTCTGGCGACTCCACTTGGAACGCTTCTCTAGCGTATGGCAAGTGGAAGCTTGCGGGAGTAGTCCGGTCACATCAGACAAGGATTTTCCCTTGGCGAGGAGGCCATGGATATGGTTCCTGAGTTGACAAGTCAACTTCTGGAACAAGGTCTCGTGTCTCGTGTGAACGATTTTGGACGCGGACCTTACGTTGATCACATGGACCTTTGTTCCCACTAGATAGACTCGGGCGATTCATTCCACGAGAAGGGATGCCGAATATGGGATAAACTTCATAGACAAACAAATAGAATGGGTTCCGGCGCCCGAGTCCACTGAAGCGAGCCGCTGCCACCGCCTACCACAAAATGTCGCTGACTAATCTGTCTCGGAGCTATGACCTGGCAGAAAAAAAAAAATTCGGCCTTGGTCCTTCTAACCCAACCCCGCTACCATACACACACACAGACAAGATGGCTGCCGACGACAGCGTGGATGCGCTCACGACCAACGTGGCCAACGTGCACATGAACGATGGAGGCACGGGCACAGGCAGCAAGAATGCACGCGGCAAGGGCCAGGGCGGACGGGACAAGGCGGACCGGGCGACACGCGACCAAGTGCTGGACCACCGGACGGAGATGATTCTGCTGCAGATGATCAACAAGGGCCTCATCAGCGAGCTGCAGGGCGTGATCAGCACGGGCAAGGAGGCAAACGTGTATGCGGCAGTTCTGCAGCCGCTGATGGACGGCGACGACGACGAGGCGGCGGCCAGGCCGGTCTACCGGGCGGCCAAGGTGTACAAAACGTCGATCCTCAGCTTTGTCGACCGCGAGCGCTACATTGCGGGCGAGCACCGCTTCCGCCACGCCGACCACAAGGGGAACAACCGCAAGATGGTCAAGAAGTGGGCGGAGAAGGAGTTCCGCAACCTGCAGCGGCTGCACCGCGCCGGCATCCCTTGCCCGTACCCGATCCAGCTCAAGGTCAACGTGCTGCTGATGAGCTTCCTGGGCAGCGAGCGGGGCTTTGCGTACCCGCGGCTGCGGGATGCAGAGCTGAGCCCGGAACCCGGCGCCGCCACCACCGACGCCGCCGCCGACGAGAGCGTGGCCGCCCAGTGGCGGGCGCTGTACGTGCAGCTGCTGGGCCTCATGCGGCGGCTGTACCAGGTGTGCCGGCTCGTGCACGCCGACCTCAGCGAGTACAACATTCTCTACCACGACCACACGCTCTACCTCATCGACGTGTCCCAGAGCGTCGGCCACGACCACCCCCAGACCTTTGACTTTTTGCGCATGGACATTCGCAACGTCGGCAGCTTCTTCCGCCGCAAGGGCGTCGACACCCTGCGCGACCGCACCGTCTTTGACTTTGTCACGGCGACGGTGGGCCCCGTCGAGCGCGGCCCCGAGCTGGACGCCGCTATCGAGCAGCTGTACGCGAGCCGGCCGGCCGCCGCCGACAGCGACAAGGCGCTCGCCGAGCTCGAGGTCGACAACGAGGTGTTCCGCAACCAGTACATCCCGCAGTCGCTGCAGCACGTCTTTGACGACGAGGTGGAAGAAGCATCCAAGGCCGCCGGCCGTGGAGAGGCCGATGGCGCGTCCAAGGACAGTCTGTACAAGAACCTGCTGGCGGAGAAGTCTGCGCCAGCAGGCGAGGGCGAGGGCGAGGAGGCGGACGAAGACGCCGGGACTGACTCCGACTCCGACTCGAGCGGCAGCGGCGTCTCCCTGGACAACTCAGACGACGAGGACGCGTTTGCGCCGACGCAGCCGCGCGGGAAGCGGTTCGAGGACAAGGACGCCAAGCGCGCACACAAGCTGGCGATCAAGGAGGAGAAGCGGCAGAAGCGGCAGACCAAAATGCCCAAAAAGGTCAAGAAGCGGCTGGTGGCAGCCTCAAAAAAGGATGCGAGGTAGGGAGGTTGGTTTGGCTGGTTGGCTGGTTTGGCTGGTTGGGCTGGTTTTGGGATCGACAAGAACCATGGGAAGAGAAGGAAAGAAAAGAAGGAAAACAGGAAAAAACGTGGAACAACAACCCCCCAAAAGAAAGCAATGACCCCTCCGACCCCCCGAAAAAGAAAGCACAGACGCCGAGAAATGGCTCGATCGAATGATGAAAGCACTTCGCCTGCAGAACGAGGGCCCCGCCTTGGACGGTTTTGACGCTTCTCTGTCGGCGTCGTAACCTCCAGGCTGGCTGGCCCTCTGGGCATTTGACTTTGGCCCAGGACAAACAGCCTGGCCGAAGACTGATGAGCAAAGAGAGCACTGACGATCGCACCTGCCCGTTTTATTTTAATACCCCTCCCCCCCTCCCCCCCGTTCAATTTAAATAGACATTAGAGAGTACCGTCTTGGCCTGTCAATCATGTTCCAGATTCCTGGGGCCTCCCAATTTGCCAGAGCACAAACCATGTCCATCAGCTTAAACCCTGTCATGCTGACTCACTTTCAAACGCTCGCTCTCGTTTATTTTCGCACGAGTATACGCTTGTCTTACCTGGTGCCGACACCGTCTTACGTGTCCCTCTTCCAGAGGATACAAATGCACCAGAACACATTTCGTTTCTCACCTGGAGCACCCATCCATCTTCCTTTACGCCCTACATCATGAAGGTCCTCGTGTCCACGTTCCCGTATACGGGCCACTTCAATCCGACGCAGCCCGTCGTGTGCGAGCTGGTGCGCCGCGGCCACGATGTCGTGTGGATGACGGGCCCGGCCTACGAGGCCAAGGTGCGGCAGACGGGCGCCCGCTTTGTGGCCATGTCGGACGATGCGCTCATCGACGACGCCCATATCCACAACATCGAGGGCAAGGCGACGCTGGCCAAGCTGGCCGACTACATGCGGCGGCTCTTTCTCGACCGCATCCCGGCGCAGCTGCGGGACTACACGGCCGTCCTGGAGGGCAGTGGCGATGCCGATGCCGATGCCGATGCCGATGCCGATGCCGGTGCCGGTGCTGCCCAGCCTGTGGCGCCCTTTGCCGCCGACGTGCTCGTCGTCGAGTTCTGCACGTACGCCGCGCGCTGTCTGCACGACCTGCGCGGGCTGCCGTACGCGACGCTGGGCATCAACCCGCTCGTGACGATCGACGCCGACACGCCCATCTGGGGCACGGGCGCGCCGCCGCCGCGCACCCGCTTTGCACGCTTCTGCAACTGGGTGCGCCACCTGCTGGGCATCTTGTTCTTCACCTCGCGCCTCTCGGCCGCCCTCAACGCCCAGCGACGCGCCCTCGGCCTGCCCCCGCGCGGCCGCTGGCGCAGCTTCGCCGACGACGTCCGCTCGCCCGACCTACACATCATGGCGTCCACGGCCGCGCTCGAGTTCCCGCGCCGCCACATGCCGCCTGCCGTGCAGTTCGTGGGACCGCTCCTGCCGACATGGTTCGGGGGAGACGGTGTCAACGGTGCCAACGGTGCCAACGGTGCTACCGGTGCCGCCGATGCCACCGACTTTGTCACCCCCCCCTGGTGGGACGAGCTGCTGGCCCATCCGCGCGAGCGCGTCGTCCATGTGACCCAGGGCACCATTTCTGTCCAGACGGACCTGCTGGTCAAGCCCACGGTGCAGGCGCTGGCCGACCGCGACGACCTGCTGGTGGTGATCACGGGCAAGAACGTCGAGGCCATGTTTGAGGACGATGCCGAGACGGTCTGCGGCCGCGACTCGGAGGCCAGCGGGAAGCCGGCCGGGAACACGGCTGAGAACACGGCCGAGAGCGAACCCGAGAACGAACCCGAACCCGAGGCCGTTGACCCCCACGCCCTGCCGCCGCCGCCGCCGCCGGCTGAAAAGATTGCGCGCCCGCGCAACGTGCGCGTCGCGGCCTTTGTGCCGCACGGCCGCCTGCTGCCGCACGTCGGCGTCATGGTGACCAATGCGGGCTACAACGGCGTGCTGGCCGCCCTCAGCTGCGGCGTCCCGCTCGTGTGCGCCGGCCGCTCCGAGGACAAGGCCGACGTCAGCAGCCGCGTCGCTTGGTCCGGCGCCGGCATCGACCTCGGCACCAGCGCCCCCACCGCCGCCGCCGTCCGCGAGGCCGTCCTCCGCATCACCGACCCCGACAGCCCCGACTACCGCCAGGCCGCCGCCCGCATCCAGGCCGACTTTGCCACGCACAACGGGCCGGCCGAGGTGGTGGACGCGCTGGAGGCGCTTGTCCAGCGGAAGCAGGAGGGAAAGCCGGCAGACACCTCGGAATAGGCAGCATGAGGAGACGAAGGGAGTTTATCACGATAGATTCAGCAAGGGAGACTTTAGAGCAAGATGGAGAAAGCTAGACTTTAGACTGACAACAAAATAGACAAGCCCTACGAGCAGATAAATTTCCTACCTCTGAAAAGCTTGTGGCACGTTCCCAAAGGCCATCCAATCTGCTGCCAGCTAGATAATCGATAATATCGCGCCATCGTTCACAACGAATGGTCGAATGGTCTAGTTGGTTATGACGGCGCCTTAACACGGCGCAGGTCCGCGGTTCGATCCCGTGTTCGATCACTTCTTTTTTGCCCCCAAACGCTTCAGGACTGTCTAGTTTTTGTCAAGATCTGCTAGAATAAGTTTTTTTTTTCATGGTAGTCAATGCTAGATACCGAGGTTGCCAAAATTGAAGTTATAGAAGGGTGTTTAGCGGAATTTCTTGATCACTTCAATAATTGGACCCTGAGACTAGACCGGAATTTTGCCGCCTGGAGAAATATGATTATATGGCTGGCAACGGCAATGATAGCGTGTGCATGGATGGAAACTGGAGGCAGAAGGTTATATTCCCAGGCCTTGCTCTCCCCGAATGTAAGACGTAGTACACACATTGACGTTCGTTCTGAGAATTGACTCACACTTTCTCTACAGCCGTCTTTAAGTTTGGGTTTCGATAGGCTACAATATTCTATAGAAGAAATGAACTGTGAGGAACTTCAGAGCGTTGAGGGAAACGATGACACCCAAGCAGTCCTGCCACACTCCTTTATAGCCATTCTCACATTTCTAGTATTCTTAGTTCCGACTGGCGTCTGAATCATGTCTTGTTTGTTTGTCTAGGCGAGAACGGTAAACCTACAGCGGATGGGCGACGGTCTACAAGACGACAAATGAACTCGGTCATAGCATCTTCGCAGGCAAAAAGACAATGCCTACGATATAACATTAAAGGGCGAAAAAGAAATGATCGAACACGGGATCGAACCGCGGACCTGCGCCGTGTTAAGGCGCCGTCATAACCAACTAGACCATTCGACCAATGATAATACAGCCTTCTAATTGGTCTTATACAGGCTGATCGCCGACGCTCCACAGATATCACGGCTCTGGAGACAAGCACAGAAAATGATAAAAGGGTTTGGTCTCGTCTCGTTATTCTCACAGCTGCACGTATATTCGTGTTAATCTACCTAAACGCCGTCCAGTGCCACAGCCTACAATGCACGCTTCTCGCACCAGATTCACTACAGATGCTGCAGGGGCGCCTACAAGATGGCGATGCCGGTAAAGGCGCTGACGTCGCTGGAGAAGATGGTGGTCTTGGTCTTGGTAGCGGTGTCGTACTGGTAGACGCTGCCGCCGACGTCGGCGACAAAAATGCGGCCGTGGTCGAGGTCGAGCTTGAGGCCGATGGCCTCGTGGAAGTTGCGGCTGAGGACCTGGTAGCCGGGGAGGCCGGGGACGGCCGAGGGCGAGAGGAGAGCGGCGGTGCCGTCGGGGCTGAGGGGGACGCAGTTGAGCGAGTTGCCGAGGGGCAGCTCGCCGCGGTCGGTCCAGTAGAGGACGTTGGCCTGGTCGTCGACCTCGAGGTCGATGGGCTCGGGCAGGTCGCTGAGCAGGCAGACAATGTCGGGGCGGGCGGCGACGTCAGTGAGACCAGCTGGGGTGGTCATGTTGGCGCAGAAGATGCGGCCGCGGCCGCTCTTGGAGGGGCCCTTTTGCGTCCAGAAAAACTTGCCGAGCCTGGGCGAGACGGCCATGCCGACGCACCAGTTGGTGGCGTCGGCGGCGACGGCAGCGTCCTCGACCGCGCCGGCCACCACGAGCGGCTCGAGGTCGCTGCCGTCGTAGCCGCAGCGGTAGACGCGCAGGCCCTCGCGGTCGGAAAAGTAGACCTTGCGGGCCGCCTCGTCGAGGGCAATCTGCTTGGGCGTGTTGACCTGGCCCACGGCCACGAGCGTCTGCACGTCGCTGCCGTCGAGGCGGCACGAATGCACCGAGCCGTCGCGCCGACCGGGCACGCCCATGTTGGTCCAGAACAGGCGCTGCGCGGCCGCGTCAATGACCAGGCCGTCGGGCAGCGACTGCTGCTCGGCCAGCACGCGCACCTCCTCGCCCGCTGTCGTGATCTCCAGGATGCGGCCCGACTTGTGCGACGGCTGGGCGGCCGCGAGGCCAATGTCCAGCACGATGAGCGTCTTTGGTCCTTTGTCGACAGCAGCGGCAGCAGCAGCAGCAGTAGCAGCGGCGGCAGCGGCAGCGTCGGCGGCCTTTGCACTCCCTGGAGGGTACAGACCGCCCAGAGCACACTTGCTTCCCAGCTTGTTCTGGTCGAGGTAGGTCTTCTTCAAGAAGTCGACCGTCTTCTCGCCCGACAGACCGCGCTCCTTGATGTAGTGCTGCTCGATGAGGGCGACGGTGTCGAGGCCGACATCTAGCCGTGTTAGCGGACGAGAAAAAGAAGAAAGAAAAACAACAGTCCTTACTATCCATCTGCCGACATGGCAGTGCCCCCGCCCTGCCCAGCGTGATGGCCCACAAGGCGTCGATTTCGGCCGGTGTCGACACCCCGTCGGCGAGCATGTTGAGGATCTCGCGCTTGATGGCCGCCCACAGCCGGTTGAAGATGAAGCCGGTTGACTCCTTCTGCGCAACAAATGGCAACAGGCCGGCCGCCTTGCTCTGCTCCACCAAAAAGGGGAAGATGGCCGCGTGTGTGTGGCCGTCGGTCATGAGCTCGACGGCCATGGCGTACGGCGGCATATAGTAGTGCATGTTGAGGATGCGCGTCTTGGTGGCGTCGCTGACGTTGTCGACGAGCTCCGACGACCGGTACGACGACGAGTTGGAGACCAGGATGCTGTCAAGGGGGCTTGCCGTCTCGAGCTCGGCAAAGACGTCCAGCTTCAGCTCCCGCTTCTCCGGCACACACTCGGTGACGAGCCACGCGTCGGCCACGGCCTCGGACAGGCTCTCGAGGGCCACCACATCGCGGCTCGGCTCCTTTCCGGTCGCCTTGGCGTAGGCAGCCACGTTCTCCTGGATGTACTGGACCGCGTCCTCCCGCTGCTGCGCGCTCGGGTCGCGGATGCGGACGGGAAAACCGGCCGACGCCCACACGCATCCTAGACGGCGGGATTCATCATTGGCAACAGTCCCATGACAGTACTACGAAACAAAGAGACGGGCCACGCACCTATCCGACGTCCCAGCACACCAGCTCCCAGGATAGCCACGGGCCGGGTTTTGAAATTCCGTGGCGGTGTCCAGTCTGTTTCTGTCAGCACATGGCGTCATGACCGACATCACGCGTGTCAGTGGAAAAAACATAGCATGACAAACCTGCAGACTGGGCGGCGATGGCCATTTTGGAAAGAAGAGTAGCAGGCGAAAAAAAAAAGGGGAGAAAAGGGAGTCCGGATCCGTTCAGGAGATCACCAGAAGCTGTCCACCAACATTGACAGCAAAATGGCCGGAAGGAAAGGCTTCCATTCTTGTATCGTACGGACCTTACGGAGCTTTCCTTCCAACCGCCAAACCGTCAAACGGCGGTCCTTGCTTATCTGGGCCATTGTGGAGCAAACCCGCGCTTCTGGAGTTTGGACGGGGGGCGATTTAGACGAGTATGACCTTTTTTAGTGGCGACGTATTATTGGGAAATAACGAGATGTGCGGTGAGATTTAGCCCACATGCCTCGGTATTGTTCACCGTCGCCATTCTTCGATAAATGGAGAGCCGCCCACCATCTCGCACTTGCGACCTGCTGGCTTAGCACGGTTCGCAGAGGAGGCCCTGCTTAGCGCACAAATGCCAAAACCACGGCGACTCGGAGCCGGCGGCCGGATGTCTGGCGTGGTGCTCATCGTCACTAAGCCGCTTTGCTCATTTCTTTGTCTGGTGCTAGCAGAATCGGCCATGTTGCGGCCACAATACTATATTTTCTATGTGCTAAATCGCCCATGTCCTTCTTCTTCAGCCCCGAACGCCGGGGCCCGGTCTCCACGGCTCGTCACGCCTCGGTCCAGTTTCTTGTTGGTTGGGCCTCGGTGTCCTTTTCACGACCCACCAGCCTTTCTACATATTGCTGCACGATCTGCACGGATTCTTCTCGTTGGATCCTACCGCAGGTTGCAGCAGACACATGGACCTGATGAGCCGAGATGACCCCATTGGACCATTGTCACAGGATGTAAAACAAGCTCGGGCTATTCTGCACAGAGTGAGATACTTTTCGTGGACGCAGAGGTCGTCCAGGCACGTTTCTACAGGGACAACGCTCTCGGAACAAGATTATAGCCGATGTCCGTTAGCATTGCTTACAAATTGCCGAGTACGGAACCGACGGACCTGTGGCAGCATGACCACGGAAAGATCCGAATATCAAGAATCCTGACGTGCTCCAACGTCAGGCCCAGTCCGATATGCCATCCACCGCCACAAAAATGGGGACGGGCCAGCACCGTGAACTCGGCCTATGATTTAGGATCTGTAGATTACCGATATCTCCATGCCAAGGAGCAGCAACAGGAGCCAAAGTCGCCCATCAAAAGTCCGAGCCTGAGGTAGAGAATGAGTGGCAGAGGCGGCTGTCAAAGCAGCTAGCAGGCCTGCCGTCCTGACAGGGCGTTTCATGATTTATAGCGGGGCAGCGAGAATGGCCCAGACAGCGGCAGCAGCAAGTCTCTACCTGGAGCCAGCCTCGGTTCCATCCTGCTATCTTACATAATATAAATGGTTTCAGTTCAGATAACCAGTGGTTTCAGTTGGACCAATCTGTCGGCGTCCCCAGACATCCATGCACGTAGCCACATCTGCGTGCCGTGGCATAGACGTGACGGAAGCTGCAGTCTTGTCTCGCTACATAAGCTGTGCAGTAACCGAACTCTGTCACGTACGGCCATAGATGATGGAAAGCACGGGATCCCGTCCGCTCTCCCCTAGTTAAACCATCAATCGGCGGATTAGTAGTTGGGTCGGTGACGACCAGCGAATACCCGCTGCTGTACGTTTTTTTTGCCTTCATTTTTGCCTGGGTAAGGCATGGTTTGGAGTCATCGAAGCGGCCTGCGACCTATTCTACGTTTCGTGCAGGAAGCGACGTCTTCAGCACCCCGGACCACTGCCACATGTACTTCCTATTGCAAATCGGTCGATGAGCACGATTGGTACAGCCCTGGCTTCCCGACAATTTGGTCCAGCAACCCCACCTCGTCTACTCGTACATCTCGGCTTTCTTCATGCGTATTCGCCAGTTGTCCAGCCCATGTAACGGGGCCGTTGAGAACTAGATACAAAGATACAATTCCGTCAGTATGGGCTGTCCGTAGTCTGCATCACAGAGGCTAGTCCACCGGCTGACCGTCGACGTCGGCCCGAATCTGTCATAAATTGGCAGCAGGCTGCCCGGACAAAGTTCCACTGCCATCTGACAGGCGGGATCTAACCGCCTTGGCAGGGCCTAAAGCACGGCGGGTGGCTCATTGAAGACTAGTCTCTACGGGGCATCTCGTATCGTCCATATCTTCCACCTATCCAGGGGTTCCTCGAGCCAATACTGCCCAATAGCACGATGCTTTTTTCCCGCGCCATCAGACCAGCTTGCGTGTCTGGAGGGGCAGATCCACCGCGGCGTTTCGAAGTCGGGCGGGACGGCGGCGAGCGGGCTCGCATCAGCAGAGACTTGCGCATTTCGCATTTCGCCTTTGCATTTCGCGTTTCGCGTTTCGCGTTTCGCATTTCGCATTTCGCATCTCGCATCTCATACCCGCATCGGCTCTCACCAGCAGCACACGATCGCAACCATGGCGCGCAAAAAGGCCCTCATCATCGGCATCAACTACACCGGCAGCAACCACCAGCTGAACGGCTGCATCAATGATGCTACCAACGTGCGCGATTTTCTCATCAACAGCCGCGGCTTCTCGTCCGACCAGCAGGACATGGTCGTCCTGACCGACGACCAGAGCAACTACGGCACGCCGTTCTGGCCTAGCCACGACAACCTGCTGGCCGCCTTCAAGTGGCTGTCGAGCTACAACAAGGCGGACGACGTGCTCTGGCTGTCCTACTCGGGCCACGGCGGTGCGTTTCGCGTCTCGACGGAGGCTATATATGTGCTGCGAGAGCACGAGAGGAGCTGACAAGCGCCCCAGGCCAGACGACCGACGCCGAAGGCAACCGCGCATCGGGGTGAGTCTGGCATGGTACTGGCAGCGAGATGAGAGACCTGACCTGACATGTGCAGCTACGATGACACCATCTGCCCGGTCGACTTTGAGGAAGCAGGCCAGATCAGCAGCACAGTTGTAAGTCTGGGCCGATCTGGGCCGATCTGCAGATGATGCTCCGTCCCACCCTGTTGACCCCCTCCGCAGCTCCACCGGGCCATCGTCTCGCCCATGCACCCCCAGGCGCGCCTCACCATCCTCTTTGACTGCTGCCACTCGGGCTCGGCCTGCGAGCTGCCCTACGTCTACCGCCCCGACGCCGACGGCAACATCAACGTCGTCAACACGCTCAAGCAGGGCATGAACCTGCTGTCCGAGGCCCACGGCCTCATGCGCGGCGGCTTCAGCCTGGACAAGGTGGCCGAGGCCAAGCAGCTGCTGGGCGGCGCCACTGACTTTTTCCACAGCCTGCACGACCTGCGCAACGGCGGCGGCGGCGGCGCCGACGAGGACGGCCTGGCCGCGGCCGACACCGAGTGGGCCAACGAGCAAAAGGACGTGTGGATGTTCTCGGGCTGTGCCGACGACCAGACGTCGGCGGACGCCACCATTGGCGGGTCGGCCACGGGAGCCATGTCGTGGGCCTTTATCGGGACCATGGAGAAGAACCCGGACCAGAGCTACATCGAGGTGAGCCGGCTGCAAGCCTCTAGTGGCCATATACACTAGCCCATGCTGACCCGCAGATCCTGCAAACCACCCGCGAGAGCTTGGTCAACAAGTACTCCCAGATCCCCCAGCTGAGCTGCGGCGGCCGCTATGACTTGGACCAGCAGCTCAAGGTGAGCTCGGACGTGCCCAGCATATCGGTGCAAGCATGTGGCTAATATTTCTAGCTCTGAGTCGGAACCGAACCGTTTCTGCGAGACGGCGGCACCGTGTGCGTAAAAGCAGAGGAAGTGATTGACGTATATTTAAAATGACGTAACTACATAGCGCAAAAGCCTGTCTCGTCCTTTCTGAGAAGCCGTCGGTGTCCAACATGAAGCTCTACACAAGTCTTGTCTACGAGTGCTACCCAAGAGGTGCACAGTAGCCGTTCCATGTCACACTAGGAAAACGGTAGACACTGTCCATACAATTACTCAGAAAATCTATGCCCAAGGACCAACGCAAGCTTCTCCCTGGCATATACTCGTTTCGACATGTGAAGAGGCCGTAAATTGTCACGTGACATACCTGGAGCTGCGAACCCCGCTACAAATTTCACCTCGCAGCTGCCCTGTGGAGCCAAGCGAAGCCAGACGACAGCATCCGCGACCAGACCGGCAAAACGCAATGTGAGCGAGCTGCCACGACAGGCTGACAGTTTTTGCGAGAGCCAATTGTGCGAGTAGACGACACTGCACAGGATGGACCCGAACCCGGCGCAGGAGGGCGAGGTGACGAACCTGCTAGGTGAGTGCTGTGGCTGCCTCTGACATTCTTTCGTCTCTGCTGACCACCCTTCCAGACCACGAAGCGAAGCTCATTGCCGACTCGCTGCAGCACTTTCGTGCGGTGGCGCTGGCGGCCACGGAGCGCGTGTCGCACCGGTCAACGGTGGGCGAGGCGGCGGCCAACCGGCTGCGCATGGAGACGGAGACGGCAGGACTGGTGCGTGTTTGTGTTTGTTCGCGTGTCTCTTCATCTGTGCCGTCTCTGACTTTCGTATCTGACTTTCGTATCTGACGCAGATCCAAACCGCCGAGGACCTCCTCAGCCTCACGCGCCGCATCCGCGAGCTGTGGGTGATTGGCCCGCTGCGCAAGCCCGGCGAGGGCGACGCCGAGGCGGAGACGCGCATCCGCAGCCAGGTGCTGCCAGTGGCGGGGCTGCTCGACGCCGAGCGCGTGGCCCAGCGGCAGCGCCTGCTGGGGCCGCACGGGACGTACAGCACACAGGCTCCGCAGGGGGGAGCGGCAGCGGCGGCGGCAGCAGCAGTACCAGCAGTGGCAGCACCAGCGGCAGCACCCGCGGCAGCACCCGCACTTGCACCACCAGCAATGGCGGCTACGGCCACATCTTCCGCTCCCACACCCGGCCAGCCGACAGGGCCGCCAGGGCAGAATCATTAGTTGGGATCTGCTACCGCTCTGTTTAACCAGTTGACAGGATTCTTGGAGGAGCTTTGGGGACTTGGGGGATGACTCGGTATTTGTCTACTTTTTATTCACCTCTGTACAATTAGACACACACACACACACACGAAAAAAAGCCCGTTTCATTCATCTATCCTGCACCATCACCCCTCGCCCTCGCCGTCGTCGGCCTCCTCGTCCTCGTCCAGGTCGCCCGGCAGGGGCGCGGGTTCGGTGCGGCCGAAGCGCTCAAAGGCGGCGTCGTATCCGCCGGGGATGGCCCAGAGGTAGTAGCTGGTGCGGTAATTGTCGAGCTGGTGGAAAAAGGCGTGGAACACGTTCTGGCTCTCCTCGACGTCCCAGATGCGCGAGTAGATCTCCTTGTCCTTGAAGGCGCGCAGGGCGGTCTCGTAGCGGCCAAAGTCGAGCGTGGCCTTGCCAAAGTTGGACTCGGCGCGCAGGTTGTAGCTGTCAAAGACGGGGCGCTCGAGCAGCAGGCCGAAGCCGGGGGCACGCGGGATGCTGATGCGGCGGGGCCCGTAGCTCAGGTCCATGGCCGGGCCGGGCGGGGTGCCGCAGCGGGTGACCATGACGGCCATGGCGACCATTTTGCGGATCTGGTGCATCATGAAGCTCTGGCCGTGGACGCGCAGCGACAGCCACTGGGTGTCGCGGATCTGGATGGGCTCCGGGTTGACGAGAAACGACTTGATGTGGCGCTTGGCCGACGCGTCGTGAAACGACTTTTGCACCGTGTAGTTGTGGAAGTTGCGCGTGCCCTCAAACTGCGACAGCGCCTCCTGCAGCCGCTCCAGCCGCGTCGGCGTCACCCGGTACCGCCGCTTGGCCGCCACGTACGCCGTCTTGATGTCGCGCAGTGCCTGCTCGACGGCGGACTTGGTGGCTGGGTCGGCTGCCTCTGCCTTCTCTGGCTCTGCCTTCTCTGGCTCTGCCTTGTCCGCCTCCGCCTCCGCCTCCGCCTCTGCCTCCACCTCCACCTCCGCCTTCTCTTCTACCTTCCCCACCTCCGGCACCTTTTCCAGATCATCCAGCGTGCGGTGCCCGACCTGGCGGAAATCGGTCGTGTGCAGCTGCGCGACGACGCTCTGGCGGACGTCTGGGTCGAGGGCGTCGAGGATGGGCTGGACGACGTCGCGCTCGACGTCGGCCCAAAAGTCGCCGACGTCTTGGAGGCGGCGGACCATTTCGTCATAGGCACCGCCGGGGGCGCCTTCGGCAGCGTCGGCGTGGCGGGCGGAGGCGACCATCTCGCGGCCGAGGAAGCTGTCCGGGTGCGGGGGCAGGAGGGCGTAGCTGGGCAAGAGGTACTCGTACCAGCGGGAATCGCAGGCCTGGTAGCAGCTGAAGCTGTTGATGGTGCGCTCGATGCCCCAGACGCGGATCTGCGGCGGCAGGTGGGCGTTGATGCGGTCGACCACGTCGGCGTCCTCGACGATGAGCTTGAGCGAGATGACGTTGCCGGCGGCGTGCACGCCCTTGTCGGTGCGGGCGCAGCGCACCAGGCTCGACTTTTTCGGGTCGTCGGCGTTGGCCTTGGCAATGGCGCCCGCCGCCACAAACGCCGCAAACAGGTCGCCCTCGATCGTCTTCTCGTCGTGGTTGATCTGCATGCCCCGGTAGCCCGTGCCCGCGTAGCCAATCATCACCGCCACCTTGCGCTTCGGCCGCCGCGACTCGGCCGCAATCTCCTCGGCGCTGAACGGGATCCGCATGTTCGACGGCCGCTCTCGCTTGTCCTCGTAGCTGTCGTTGCCCGGGTCCGCCCCCTCAAAGCGCCGCCGCTTCTTCGGCCGGTTGTCGCGGTGCCACGGACCGTTGTCGTGTTTCACGCCCTGTCTGGAGAGGAGCGGTCAGCACAGGAGCCGTCTTTCTCTCCTGCAAAACAAAATCTCGACAGAATGCGCCTACATACTGTCCTCGGCCTCCCCGCTTTCCTCGGCCGTGCTGGCCATTCTGGCCATTCTGACCGTTCGGGGTGGACTGTCCGTCAGCCGCGCTGGCAGCCGGTGCCGCAGAGGGGCCAGCGGCGCCAGTGTCAGGTTCCGCAGGTGCCATGGCGCAGATGTTAAGGCCCGTCGCATAGCTGGCCGCAGCTGTATGGGTGAATGGCACGCAGAAGTCGTGCTTCGACGAGCTGTTGAATTGAACTTTTTTAGCGTCAAGTTTGCTTAGTCACAGTCGTTTTTTATTTTATTTTATTTTATTTTTTTATTATTTTTTCATCTTAATTTTTTTTCTACAATCTAAACCCCTACAGCGGCCACTTCCCCCTCTCCTGGAGCGACGTCTTGGCCGCCTCCCATGTGGCGCGGTCGAACCGGTAAAAATACTCCCACTCGCCCGGCTTGCGCTCGCTCGGCCGCGTCGTCTCCGTGCTCTCGAGGCCCATGGCCCGCACAAGGGCGCGCCAGGGCTCGTTGCTCTTGTCCGTGTCCATGGTGACGTGGGTGAGGCCCATGTGGGCGAAACCGTAGTCGACGGTGGCGGCAAACGCCTCGGCCGCGTAGCCCTGGCGCCAGCAGCGGTGGTCGATGACGAGGCCGGTGTCACCGGTGCGGGTGGCAGTGGCAGTGCTGCTGCTGCTGCCCGCCGCGGCTGGCTCGTCCGAAAAGCCGTTGAAGCCGCCAGACCCGACAATGACGTCGTCGTCCTTGCGCACCACCGCCATAAAGGCGCTGTTGCCGGCGGCGGTGTCATCGGCCCATCGCGCAATGCGGCGCTCGTAGGTGGGGACCGAGAGGTCGGGCGAGACGCCGTCGTAGGGAAAGTTGGCCGGGTCGGAGAAGAGGCGGTACAGCGCGGGGGCGTCGGTCGGGACGCAGCTGCGAACAATTAGGCGCCGTGCGGGTATCTCGTAGTGGCTCGTAGGGGCAGCAGTGGAAGCCATGGTGGCGACGACAGTGGGCAGAGATCGTAATTGCGGGCACTAGAGCTTGGCTGCTCGTACACTATTGTGGCATCTAGCCAGCGCTTTATGTGCTGCCTTGACAGCGTTTGGAGCTTGGCAAGACTGTACGGATTAGGAAGCTGGAACTACGCCTGTGCTGTGACCCAGACACGCCTGCAAGTGTGACTGGGCCTGCTGTCTAATCGCCACGGTCCAGTGGCCAACACCCGTACAGCGCCTGTGTCTCCTTCTCGATTCGGTCTGGCAGAGAGACAGGCAGAGAGACAAGTAGAGAGTGAGATCGCCCGCCAGGTCCGTCGCTGACTCACTGTTGCTGCTGTGCAGCGCTAAAGCGTTGCAGCACTGCCACTGGAACGTTGCATGGTAGCCGCCAGTCCCGCCCTGTATTTCTACCTGGCCTCAGGGCTTCGCCAAAGCCAGCACGTATCTTACAACCGGCATAATGACGCAGCGAAGTGACTCACAGAAGAGGTCCATGTGGAGCAGGCCATTATTCGGTGCTCCAACTGCAGCCATATCTGCTCCGAGCAGGTCCAGAATCCAGCTGATGGTCAGCCGCGATCCACTGGGCGCACGGTCCTACTCTTCTAGGTCGTGTTCGGCAAGGCCAGTGGCGGATCGGCAAGACACCATCAACGGTCAGCGAGACTGATCGACGAACGCTTGGCGGGGTGCAACGTATTGCAGGCTGCAGACACATTGGCAATAATGAAGCGCCGGCACAGTGTGGTTTCACGGCCGGTCCTGAGATTAGGGCTGTGGCCCAGCTTCCTTGCTGGAAGACATGCCTGCCACAGGTCTGATTGGCTAGTCCCGCCTGATTAGCCCGATAGGCGGGCAGCTCCCAGGAGCAACTGGCATCGTACGATCCGACGACTGGACTGGCCATGTCAGCAGCCCTGCCGTCTTCTTGCTCGCCAGAGTTAGCTTGCTCTACGAACGCCTAGACTTAGATCCGTGATCTTTTGGAGCCGCCTTTGCTACGCCGCTGCGTGGTAGCATTCGACCAGAAACGCATCTAGTCCAACCCGACAGAACAAAATGACAGACACATCGAAACCCCGCATTCGCGTGCGCAGAGCCGGCCCGGCTGACGTCGACGCCATTATGCACGTCTACGAAGCGGCCTTTGGACCGGGCATCATGCACCAGCTCATCTACGGCGGGACCATGACGGAGGACGCGAAGCAAAAGTACAGGACCTCGCTCTTCCCTGCGCCCGGGGCCGACACCAAGGCGGGCTCAGGTGAGCGGGTCATCATGTTGGCGGAGCTCGTGCCGGCGTCCGAGTCGGAGTCCGCCCGGGTGGTGGCCTATGGCAAGTGGTTCATCTGGCGCCAGCCACGGCCCGCGTCCGAGTGGAACGACCAAAAGGCAGCCACGCAGGAGGAGCTGGGCGAGGGGGCCAGCCCGGCCTTTTTCAACCAGTTCATCGGCGGACTGCACGCCATGCGCAACCGCTTCGCCAAAGGCGACCCGGGATTCTGTGAGCAGACTCAGACATGCACGCGCGAACAAAGGAACAAGCTAACCGGCAGACCTGTCGACGCTCGCCTGCGACCCCAGCTTCGGCCGCCTCGGCGCCGGGTCGGCACTGCTGCGCTGGGGCCGCGAGCTGGCCGACCGCGAAGGGCTGGTCTCGTGGCTGGAGGCGTCGGCCCAGGGCTACCCGCTCTACCGGCGCCTCGGCTTTGTGCCCGTCGACACGCTCGACGTCGACCTGGCCACGCCGTGGAACGTGACGCCGGACGGGTCGGAGGACTGGGGCACCAACAGCGCGCCCGAGATGTTTGGACCCAAGCCAGAGACGGTGTACCGGACGGTGCTGATGCGAAGAGGCCCGGAAGTGTCTTCCTAGGAGTTAATATGGCTATGTCGATTCTGGTTCTTTCCTAGGAGTGGATGTATGGCTATTTGTCGAGTTCTTTAGGATACAGGTGCTTTTGCTGCAACTGTTGAGCTGAAAATGACCTATATACCAGAGAAGGGCCCCTCGTCAGACCGGAGAGTTTCAACTGCTGCTCACAGCTTCGCCAGCAGCGACCGGCTCATGTGCAGCCGCATCATGGCGACGAGAATGGCCGAGGCCAAGGCCATGGAGCCTGCGTAGAACATGGCGGGGCGGAAGGCCTTGAGTCCGGCGTCGGTGCCGCCGTAGGCCTCGAGCAGGTAGCCAGCAATGGGGGCGCCCTGGCTGTCAGTATAATGTCCATCTAGAAAAGCATGAAAGTAGAGAGTAGAAGCAGAGAGGTGCCCACCATCAGATAGCCGGCCCCCCAGCCCGTCACCACCATGCCCAGGGCAACGGCGACGCGCTGCGAGCCAAAGACGTTGCCGACGACGGTGGGCATAGTGGAGAAGAAGCCGCCGTTGGCGGCGCCGTTGATGACGGCAAAGGCGGCGAGGGCGGCCACGGTGGTGGACGCGGGCCACAGGGCGAGCATGCTGAGGGCGCTGAGCAGCATGGCGCCGAGCAGCGTGTTGATGGGGCCGAGGCGGTCGCAGAGGAGGCCGGAGAGGATGCGGCCGAGGGCGGAGGCAAAGTTGAAGCCGGCGAGGAGGCCAGCACCGACGGCGGAGCGGTAGCCGAGCGACTGGCTGTAGAGGGGGAGGAAAAAGGCCGGGACGAGCAGCGGGAAAGTGGCGACGGCGCCGGCGAAGAAGACGAGGAGGAAGCGGGCGTCGCGGAAGAGGCGCCACTCGATGAAGCTGGCGGCGGCAGCAGCACCACTCGTCGACAGCGGCACGCGCTCCTTGGAGAGCCAGGCGGCCGGCAGGCCCGTCGCCAGCGTGAGGAAACTCAGTATGCGGTAGGTCCAGGCGAGGCCGCAGCGGCCGATGAGGGCGTCGAGGGCCATGCTCATGACGGCGCCGCCGAGGCCGCCGCCGGCAAAGACGATGCCGTTGGCGAGCCCGCGGCGCCGCCGAAAGTACTGCGCCGGCACCACGGAGCTCGTCATGAAGCAGAGCGCCGTGCCCAGGCCCATGGTCACGCCCGCCGTCGTAAACAGCGCCCCAATGTCCCGCACGGCAAAGCTGCTCGCCAGCTCGGCCGCGCCCACCAGCCCGATGCCCAGCATGCCCGTCCACCGGATCCCCAGCCGCCGCACGATGCGCGCGTTGACCACCGCCGTCGCCGACACCAGCGCCGACGACAGCGACCCCACAAACGCCAGCGTCGACGCCGACGACACCCCCTCCCGCACCAGCGCGCTCTGCAGCACCCCCCAGCAGTACACCAGCCCCGTGCACCACCACGCCACCACCGCGCACGCCCCAATCACCACCCACCCGTAGCCCCCGTCCGGCACCGCCGAGTCCGCCGCGTGCAACGCCGCCAGCACCGCGTCCTCCTCCTCGGACAACGACCCCGGCACCGCCTCTGCCTCTGCATGCGCCGGCCTCTGCCGCCGGTTCGAGCCCAGCTCGACCTGTGAGATGCCCAGCTCTACGGCTGTGGCCGTTGTCGTGACTGTGGTCATGGTAGTTGAGTGAAGTAGCTGTCGTGTAAAAATGTTTTTTAAAGTTCTCTGCTTCGACTTGGACGGAGCCAGGACAATGGAGTGTAGAATCCACTTGTCAATTGCGCCCTTTGTATAAATCATCGATAATGCTCGTACTGTGGGGGAAGATAAGCTTCCGATCCCGCTGATACCCGGCATGTGAACTACAAAGCCCCCTCCTCTAGCAGCAGTTTCAGATGATCCCAGAATCGTCTCTCCATCATCTCTGACACCCCCTGCACGTTTAGAGACTCCGGGGGCGGCCAAAAGTTCACCTCGTCAATGTGGAGAATCCGCCTGACCCCGTTCATACCGTATCGCAGGTAGATGCCGCGCAGCCACAGCGAAAGCTCTCTGTAGACAGCGTTGACGACGCCGTCCGCGGAAACAAGGTACGCTTCAATACCCCTTTCATTTTCCAGAGCTGTAAAGTCCTTCGCAGACCAGAAAGGTTCAAGACTGCATGAGAGGCTTAACCGTGTCAGGTTTGTTGCATTCCGCAGCAAATTGAACGCCGGTGCCAAATGGTAGTCCAGCACCGTAGACGGCCACTCCAGGACCTCAATGTTTCGGAGCTGGCCCAGCGTACGGCTGCTCAGCAGTGCGAGAAAGTGTAGCAATGCTTCTGGCGAGCTGAAATGAAACGGCTGGCCGTAGAGAACGCCACTCGCCTCCAGAGAGATTGCCTTGCAGGTCAACAGGAGGCTGGAATTGACCGTATGCTCGCCAAATTCATCCAGTATGTCCTCCATGGTCAGAGGAACAACTTTGTTGGGGCGTATCTTGGACGTATTGCAACATATCCAGTCGTGCTCGTAGCATGTCTGCTTGTTGCAGAGGACAACACGATCACGAAATTGATCTTGTTGTAGCACGAGATAGATTCCTTCTTCATTGACGAGGGAATACTTGTAGATCTCGTTCCGCACCTCCGGCGCAAGCTGCCTGGAGAGAAAAACTGTTAATTCGGGCCTGGCACCATGAAAGACGCTAGGATTCCGACCAACATGAACCCGAACCCGTGCTGGGCCGTATCTCCGGCCGTATTGCTTGGATCGTGCGGCATTGTCTGGAGGTTTATATCAGCAGTCCATCTTACGACAAAAATTTGTCGGGAATCCAAGACACAGAGATGAAGCACCTTCTTTTCAGGTGGGCCGGTGGACTCTGTTGCTGTTGTGCTTTGCCCCTTCAGCTGGCATTCAGATCCGGTAGATTTTGTCGGCTTGCTCTATGACCTGATTTTTGATGAAATGGATAGTTTGGGTGCAGAACAGGACCACGTAACGGCAGAGATAGGAGCAAATAAAAATGTGAAAGAGTGAGAAGTGTTGAAATAAATATAAGCAGAGAGGTAAGAACGTGCAACCGTGCCCCGAAGACGTAATCAGGATCCGTATGTGCCGATTGAAGTCCGAGTGAAAAGGGAAACACCGTGATTTCAGACGAGTGTCGTCTTGGTGTCGATGAAAAGATAGCTAGATTCGATAGAGAAAATGTATTTCGTCACTTTTCTTTGATTTGCAATATGAAGTTCCAAGTACTCCAATGAATGATGCATTCGGCTAATAAGAGGGAAGAAAGGTAAATTTACAAGTGCAGCTATTCACTTTTATAACCACAGCGCTTCCATCTGGCCCATTCTTCTGACAAACCATCTTATATTCATGTTTGTGACCTGGCAGAAGCAAGTCACAAGTTAAGTGAAGATAAATTCCTGTGCAAAGATATTCGAAACAAAGCTCAAGCTGAAGTTGAGCAGACCGTAATAATTTTAACAACAAATTATGGAAACACAGAAAACGACTTTATAGCAGACAAATGTACCACTCTGCAAACATTTAATGTATTTTCGAGTATTTCTTCGAACAATGGACTGTTCTCAGTCTCGTGACAAATAGAGGAGCACCCATCTTACATGGCCATTTTGCCTCGAAGCTGACCCGTAAAACTCCCGAACTCCACCCTTTAAACCCGAAATATCAATGCCGCCGCGTCAGCGCTGGTAGACTCCGAATCTTACTACTGCAACTACTTCAAGCCGCTGCAATGGAACAGAGCTTTCAGTTTATCGACGTCACTCACGTGGATGGAGCGACACGGAAGCAGATCCGAAGCCATGTGATGAAAGGAAAGAATGCAGGGAAGACGCTCCACCGACGCTCCCGCCTGGAGGCGGCCAAACAGCCACACAAGAACAAATCCATTGTATGCATAGCACAGCCGAGGAAAGAAGAAACAGCTGTCGTGGAACTGAGGCGGAACTTTCTCAATACCATCTCGACGAGGCTCGGAAACCAATTCCTCTCTATTCGGGCCCCCGTGGACTTTACATCGCACACGCTGCAAGTCGTGGGCCAATGTGCGATTGAAGACACCGCCTGAACCACAGACAAGCCACCTGCTGACATGCTCTACTCAGTCTACACATATGTCATAGAAAAGATGTACCCCTTGTACTTTGGCCTGTCCCCCAGCGATGCCATGACCATGTGGTTCCAAGTCCTGATCACCGACGAAGCCAGTAAGCCAATCTACCGCAGCCCATAGCAAAAGCACAACCCATCTCTAACCCTGAGCACAGCGTCGCACTGCGTTCTGGTGCTGATGGAGTCTATTATTGATTTTCTGCGTGGCGGCAGTGGCCGCCGGTCTGCCGAAGAATTGCACCATCTCTCGCAGGCCTTGCGCCTGGTGAACAAGCGGCTGAACAGCGACGAGGCCCTCACCGACACGACTCTCGGCCTCGTGCTGATGCTCATGATGCAAGAGCAGATTCGCAAGGGCAAGATAGAAGAAGAGATACACCGCAAAGGACTGCGCAAGCTGGTTGAGCTCCGCGGCGGCGTGGAGCAGCTCCAGAACAACCGCATGCTGCTCTTGAAGATTTGCAAGTGCGTGCTCCATTCCCCCCTCCCCCTCACACCCCTTCTTCGCAGTCGTGTGTGTGATTCTAATTTTTTCAAGGGTCGACATAGCCTACTGCCTGCAGCATGGAAAGCCGATCCTCTTCTTCCGAGACCACATGGCCGACGTGCGCCGCTACCTGGCCTCTGCCGGGATCAGTCTCAGCCCGGATCTGTCTGTGTCTGCGAGCCACCAGCTGCACCCTCGCATTCGCGAGGTGCTGGCTGACGTGGCCAGCATCGCCCGCCTGTTCAACAGCTGGCCCGCCGGCCAGACCATGGACGCCTTCATGTTCCAGGAAATGATCATTTCGATTCTGTCGCGTCTGATCCGCTTCCGCCCAATTTGTGCCGACGAGCACGATGCCAGCTCGGAGGAAGCCGAAGCTGAAGCCGTGTCGACTCCCGACGCCGCCTTCCACATTGGGCTCGCCATCTTCACCATGAGCTGGTTCCTGCAGTACGACAACCGCCGGGTCGTCGGATACGAGCTCGTCACCCTGCACCTGCGCAGCGTTCTGCAGCGCGAGGACGCAGACCGCCTCCACGGCGGCCTGCTCCTGTGGCTCATGCTCGTCGGCGGCGGCTGGGTGTGCGCGGGCGAGGACGGGAGCTGGCTCGTGGCGCGCGCCAGGAAGCTGGCCCAGCGGCTGGGGATCCAGTCCTGGCAGGCGGCCCGAGCCGCCCTCGGAGACCTGCCGTGGATCAACGCGCTACACGACCGCCTCGGCCGCGACGTGTGGAGTCTCGTGTGCCAGAGCTCATAGAGGGAGAGGGAGGGAGGAGACGGACAACGAAAAAAAAAAAGTTTGAATTATACTATGCATTACGATCCGATCTGGTCTGACCTGACCTGTTCTACCTACCAAGAAAACTTCTCCCCGACCAGCTTCTCCGACATCGCCCACAGCTTCTCGGCCTGCTCGCTCGACACTGCCAGGGGATGCGCCAAGTTGCTGACCTGGCAGTCGACCAGGAACGCGCCGTAGTTGTCCTTGCCGTCCTTGGGCACGCCGGGCCCCAGCTGCGGGTCCAGCGCCGCCACCAGGCTCGTCGACGACCCGGCCGCCAGCGACTTGTACTTGAAGGCGGTCTGCGTCAAGGTCTTGACAGCCGACATGATCGCGGGGGGCGCGCTGCGCATGAGCTCCGTCTGGACCACGCCCGGATGCACGCCCACCGCCAGGATGCCGTGCTGGGCGTACAGCCGCTTGGTCTCGGCGATGCTGCAGAGCAGGATGGCCACCTTGCTCTGGTTGTAGCCCTCGACCGGCGTGTACGCCTGCTCCTCGACGTCGGCCAGGCCCCACATCTTGAGCATCGCGTAGTTGGGCTGCTCGTCCGCCGGCAGGTCCTTGTTCTTCACCTCAAAGTTGGTGTCGCTCCACCGCATATACGCCACCGTCGGCGCCCCCGTGGTCACGTTGACGATGCGCGTCGCACCCCTGGGGCTGCCCTCGGCCGCCTTGATGAGCTTGGGCATGATGAGGCAGGTGAAGAGGAAGTGGCCAATCTGGTTGGTCGCAAACTGCATCTCGATGCCGTCCTCGCTCAGCGTGCGCTCCGGGATGAGGCCGACGCCGGCGCTGTTGACCAGGATGTTGATGGCAGGGACGTCGGCCCAGGCGAGGAGCTCGGCTGCCGCCGTCCGCACCGACTTTTGGCTCGACAAGTCTAGCTTGAGGAAACGGTAGTCCACGTCCGGATACTCTGTCTTGAGGGCATCAATGCTCTCCTGGGCCTTTGACATGTTGCGGCCGCAGATGATGAGATGGGCGGGAGATTGCGAGGCCTGCAAATGTGTCAGAAGCAGCACAGAGACTATTTACTTGGAAACACATACAAACGCCTGGGCTGTCGTGAATCCGAGTCCATTGCGGTTCACTCCCGTAATCACCACCGTCTTGCCACGGATACCGTCAGCAAACGCCCGGGCAACCTCTAGGGCTTCCGTGCTTGCGTTGAACTCTGGGTGGGATGTAGAAGGCATTCTGAGTAGATAAGGCGGCTGATACAGAAAAGAGTATATGATATATCTCGGACTGAACGGAGAAGTGAAGACCTCTGTGTTATCTCAACTATTTATACCCAATCTGCCTCCAACTTTGATGCTTCGGATTTGGAGTTATCCGTCATCCCCGTCATGGATTTACCGGACTTGTATGGCATAATTTCCGAGTATTGGAAAGCATTCTAGATGTTTCACGGCGGAGTGAGCCTCATGAACAGCTTCCGTTGCCCTGGCCATCTTTTGTCCAGCCAGTACGAGATTGGGCACCACATTAGGTATGGTGGGACCCACTCGACAGCAGTGATCCAATAAGAGATCTGCTTCCTAACTGGGTAAGTGAAGGTTAGTTAGCGTACGCTGGGTCGGTGAACACTGGGACTTTTCTGCCTCGTTTTTGCACGCCTGCATGTCAAACACGTCCCAATCAAGTTGTTCTATTGTCACCAATTTATTTTTAACACCCTTGGCTTTTCATATGCTGAAACCCAAGAGCCCCGAACACAAAACGCCGTCAAATGCAAAACACCAGCCCCAACGCCAGCCTAAAAGTTCATACATATGTTACTGGTATCACTTGTCATCAATGTGACCCGCTCCATCAATGTGGTTTCTATCTATTTTTGCGCCGCATCTGCAGACTCGTTGGTGTTAGGGTGAGGGTGTTGTGGTGGCCTCTGTAGCGCTGGCGTCAATTGGGGCAGCATGGATGACACGGCCATTGTCAAGCACCACCGAAAAGTCGGCGTCGCGCACTGCTTCAACGCGATGCGCAATGGTGATCACAGTGCTGTGTAAGAGCTCTTCGCGAAGAACTTCCTGGATGATAAACGCTGTGTTCTTGTCGATGGATGCAGTGGCCTTGTAGAGCTGTTAGAGTAAGAAGGACGACAAATGCTTCAAACAGTGGACTTACCTCGTCTAGGATGACGATGGGGCTGCGACGTAACACGGCCCGACCGAGTCCGATCAGCTGACGTTGGCCCTGGCTCATGTTCTTTCCTCCGCCGTCGACACGGCTGTCCAGGTGGAAGTCACAAGCGGCGTCGCCGAACACACGCTTGAGGACAAGTTCACATTCCTCGTCGGTGTGGTCTCCTACTGGGTCCAGGTTCTCGCGGACCGAGCCCGGGAAAAGGACGGGGTCCTGTGCCACGAAGCTGATCCGCTGGCGCAGAGCGTGTTTGTTGACATCGGCCACACTCATCCCGCCAATGTAGATGGCCCCGCGAGTGGTCTCGTCATTGTCAGGCAGAATGGTGCCGAGAAGCGCCAGAGCCAATGTGCTCTTACCCGAACCTGTGCGCCCTGTGACGGCAACTGTGGAGCCAGCCGGGATGCGCATGTTGATTTCGCGCAGACTGGGCTCCAGATGTGGCGCATAGCGAACCGTGACATTGTTGAAGACGATGTCGTCGTTTGCAGTTGGCCAGGCAGCCGGTGGAGTGCAATCGCCAACGGGTTCCTGGTCCAGATCCAGCAATTCTGTGACTCGCTCGACCGAGACGAACTGCATCTGCAGCTCACCATACCGGCGGCAGAGCACCTGCGTCGAGTTGACGAAGTTGGCTGCTGCTGTGAGCACAAAGGCAACCAGACCGCTTGACAGCCCTGTCGCCAATGCTGTGGCGGTCAGGATGAACGTGGACAGCGCAGTCAGCGCGTTGAACCGCCATTGAAGCCATGCCTGAAGAGACCAGTAAAAGTGGTCCATACGTTGGAAGGCATCGGTGGTGGCAATGATGCGCTCCTGGAAGTGTGGCTGAGCACGGAATGCGCGAACTGTTGTGAGGCCCTCGAGCAGCGTGCCGAAATTCGACATGAGCGGCGAGAGCGAGACCATCTCCAGGCGACGGAGAGACTGTGACGCAGGCAGAAACCGGAAGAAGATGAAAATAAAAATAAATGTCATGAAAATAGCCATGGCCAAAAACATGGGTGTCGCCGAGGCAATGATGCTGATGGATATCACCCAGTTAAGAATAAACCAACCACAGCGATGGATCTGCATGGCAATGGCGCCGTCGATGGTGCCAATGTCCGAAGTAACCCGATTCATCAGCCGGCCGACAGGAGTTACGTCAAAGAAGCGGAACGGGGCGGTGCTGACGCGCACCATGACTTCCTGAAACACCTGCTTGCCAGCCGTGTATGTGACGACGACAAGCAAGAGATCCGACAGCGTGCGGAAGAAAAGCAGGCACGTGGCAATGACTGTCAGCCAGAACAGCCATGGAGTCACATTCGTTTCTGGCGGTGGGAGTCCAAAATCCATGTCGAGCCAGCTTGTGCGGTTGGTGATGGCTTGTTGCGATGCGGTCGCCACGGCAAACATGTCTTCATCGCCATGCGAGGCGGAGGACAGAAGCTGTATTGACGGATGTAACGAAGACATAAAGTTTCGCACAATGTTCATTGCGGGGTTCTTATCGTATGCCTCACCCCACATCTTGAGGAAGTAGAGGTAGCCAACCTTGGAGAAGCGGAAGCCAACAAAAGTGACGGCGATCAGCGCCCACCAATACAGACCACCAGCCTTAACATAGCGCCAGTAGACAGAGAGCATAACTCCACCGTGAGCGCGATGTTCCTCTTCGATAAATTTATTGGGCACAACCTGATCCGCATCTGTGGGGACTGCGTTGGCGTCGGCCTGGTTTTCGGAAGTAGACATCTCTGCGTCGCTATCGCCGGTAGTGCTGTTTCTCTCGCTCGCCTCACTCGCGACAGTTGGGGTGGATGAGGATGCCGTGATGCCAGACACATCACGAACCACGTCGGCACCAATCTTCGTCACAACACCGCCCTCGTCACTGACTTCGTAAGCTTGATCGGCATAGGCGGCGACAAGATCCAGTCGATGGGTGACGAATATGACGAGGCGATCTTGCATCAGACCCGAAGTGGAAAAGAGCCTCTTCATGATGAATTCGCCAGTTTGGTGGTCGAGAGCCGCAATTGGATCGTCGAGCAACAGAATGCGTGCACGGCTGTAGACAGCGCGGGCCAAAGCAACGCGGGCACGCTGGCCACCCGACAAACCTATGCCATTCTCGCCAATGTTGGACAAGTCCCCGGCCTCGAATTCCGCAAAGTCGGGGCGCAGGCAGCAGGCATCAATCACCTTGTTGTACCGCTGCTTGTCGAAGGGTGCGCAAAAGAGGATGTTCTCGCGGATGCTCATGCTCTGCAGCCAAGGCGTCTGAGCACAGTAGCCAATGGTTTCTTTCGGTATGGAGCGGCTGCCACTGAGCTGGTCCATCTCTCCCAGAATGGACATGAGCAAGGCAGTCTTGCCGGTGCCGACCTTACCGGACACGACCGTCAAGCCAGCTCCGTCCGCAACCAGGTTGACAGTGGCAAGAATGGGCTTCTTCACAGTCGGCCACGCAAATGCGGCGTTTTCGATGTCGACGCGCAGAGGGCCGGGTGGCCGGACGGCTCCATCGACCGCAGTGCCATTGAAGACTTGTCGGAGCACATCGGCGTCGTCTTCATCACTGCCTGCTTTGTCGGGCTCGGACATGAAATCATCGATGCGGCGCATAGCCACATTTGCGTTCAGCAGCACGGTGATAAGGTCGGGCAGCTCTCGAAGACTCTGCTCTAGCAAGTTGAACAGATTCAGAGCTGGGAATGCTACGTCGACGGTCAGGGGCCGCTTCTCGATGACAGTGAAGGCGTAGAATGCGGCAACAGGGAAGAAGTTGGCAGAGATCTGGTTGACAACGCCAATGGCCCGTTGAATGACGTTGGCAATGACCCGGTACCGCAGCTCCTTTTGTCGCGCTGTCAGAATGTCGCCCAGCCACTTGTCCTGCCAGTCATACCAGCGCAAGTGGCGGATCGATTCGATAAATTGCGACGTCACCTGCAGCTTGATATCGGTAACGGCACGCCGGGCCATTTCCCAGCGTACCAGGTGGCGGACGATGAAGACGTTGATCACCTGTGCCAGGATGATGATGAGGATACCGAGCAGCGACGCTGCACCGAGAACACGCCACAGCAGGATCATGGAGAGTACAAAGTTCAGTGGCTTTGTGAACAATGTGGGGAACTCCCAGAAGCGCTGTGCCACCTCGTAGACATCGTTGCGCATGAGGTTTAAAATCTTTCCCGTCGAGGCAGGCCCGTTGCCGGCGCTGGCGAGCTCCCCCATTCCGCCCATGCCGCCAGGCCCACCGCCACCGGTTCTGTTCGGGCCGCTCATCACCAACCGTTTGGCGGGTGCGCTTCCAGTCTCGGCGACGCCGGAATGGCTGGGGAAAGTGAAGACCTGCCGGCGCAGCGTCTTCTCGTAGATCATGGTGATAAGTTCACCACGCGAGCGTTCGTAGCAGCGTCGCGTGAACCACAGAGAAAAGACGCTGGCCTGGGCGCGGGCCAGGTTTGTGATGCAGATCAAAACGGCATACACAGACGCGACGCGGACGTTCGGCTCGGGGCCCTCCATGGCAGAGAGAAGACACTTGAGCATGACGATGGGGAGCATGGAGAGGAGAGAGTCGGCAACGCCGAGAGAGGACGTGATGATCAGATCTGGCGTGTTGGCCTTGACGATGCGGGCCGTCACAGAGCCCTTGACGTCGTGGAAGAGGCGGTAAAGACGGGCATGTTGGAATTGGAAGGGCAGGTTCCAGACATCTTCGGTATGAAGCTGGCGTTCCACGCCGATGCTAATAAGAGGCGCCATCCAATTCACCGACATCCAGTGCCACAGATTCAAATTATCTTCCGGGCTGCGATGCTTGTTTGAAGGGGTCTCGAACAGGGCGGAAATCTTGTCGTCATCGTATTCTCCGCCGCTGCTCCATCTGCCGCCAGTTCCCCAGAGCGGATCACGCATGGGCATCGCCATCATGATGCCGATCGACAGGGCCGTGACGCTCGTCTCGGCAGCCCATGTAATATTGAGAGGCCACTGGGACAGCGTGGGTACGCCCAAAAGGAGGGTCAATTGGACGATCAGAGTGACAGCATGAAGGATGAAGACAGCCCCAGGTACGGTCCGGGGACGGTCAACAGCCAGGATGATGCAAGAGATCAGCTGACACGACGGTTAGCAGTGCCACACTCAAGGGCGGAAGGAGGCGATTCAGACTTACGCATGGCACAGCTGGCGTCAAGTAGAGATAGCCCAGCTTGGTGGCAAACGTC
This sequence comes from Harringtonia aguacate, assembly GCA_014183095.1. Taxonomy (NCBI): domain Eukaryota; kingdom Fungi; phylum Ascomycota; class Sordariomycetes; order Ophiostomatales; family Ophiostomataceae; genus Harringtonia; species Harringtonia aguacate. The sequence continues at coordinate 105,064 of JACCPH010000006.1, read as the reverse complement.
AAGACGAAGGCGGTGACCATGCCGGCCAGAGACAGAGTAAAGAGAGCCACGGACATGATGTGCCACGGTCGGAACTTGAGTTGCGAGAAAGTGGCGCTGAGATTGACAGGTCGGATGTTGGCACCATTGCTTCGGTCTCCGAACCCGACAATGGTGCTGCTTTCGCTGCCTTCGCTGGCGAGCAAGCTGGTCGTCTCGTCGACGATTCTGCCATTGTCTTCGCCGGCAGTGATGTCGATGGCGGAGTCGGGAACTGCCTCCCCCGCATCGCCCGCAATCTCGCTTTCCAGGTCGGCGTTGTTGCTAGACAATAGGCGGTTCCCTTTCTTGGAAGACGCCAGCTCGTCGTCCTCTGTCGCAAAGTCGCGCAGCCACATTGGCCGGCGCCGCCACAGAGGGCGAAGACCATAACGGCCCAGGAGCACTAGCAGTGATATCCATAAGGGGAGGTAGGCCACGATGCCGGGGCAGCCTTCCCCGAGAGTGGCATCCTCAGGGATCTGGTAAATGTCGCAGTGTGAGCGTTTTGAATTGGCACCGCGGAATATGGTGGGGACGGTTCGTGCTGCGCTTCAACAGCTCAGGAGAGAGTGGGTGGAAGTGGGGAAGGTGCGATTGGCGCACATCAGGGAATGCATTCTTGTGATGAGGAAGGTGTCCGCTTCATCGTAGCAGGAAAAAAAACTATCAAAAAAGCGAGGCATCCTCACGACAGCCTGTGGCTATTTACACATACCCAGATCTTCCGGCAGCACGAGTAGCATGGCCAGATGTGCGTCTGCCAATGTAGAGGTGACGACATCATAAGAGGACGCGTGGCGGAGGAGCTCGACCGGAAACACAGGATCAATACGAATCAGGTCGACGAAGCCGAGTAGAGCCGAGGGCCCTCCATAGATGGGCGTGCGAAGCGGACGAGCGAAATCGGAATGCAAGAGATGAGCGAGAAGGACTGTAAGAAAAAAAAGGTTCAAAGGTGAACGGGCGCGTCTGACGGAGAGGACGCGGTCGCGTGGATGGGATAAGTGGAAAGAAGCAGTAAAGCTCAGCGCATTCGAAAAAAAAGGAGGCTAACAAAAAAAAAGCGGCAAAGGGATAAAAAAAAAAAGAGAGAAAGGAGTGCGTCCAAGGAAAAGAATTCCAAAAAATCACTGCCAAGGGAAGAATAGAAGGAGAGAGACTTGGGATGCCGCTGGGCTGCAGAAGCCACCCGTATCGATATGCAGAAAATCCGCAATTGCCAGCCAACCAGAGACTAAAATGGACCTCGAGAAGCCCGAATCGTGGTAGAGCCGTGTGCAGTGTCAGAATGCGATGGTAATGGCGTCATAAGAGCTTTCCAAAAGCCGGCACCGAAGTCGGCGGGGAATGAATAGCGCCAATTCTTGGCCAATCTAACTCTTGGGAGCAATTTCGCACAGTAGCCTGCCGTTCACCGCCTACGCTTGAAAAAAGACGCCCTTTGCAGCATGAACGCTCGTATTACAGTAGTAGCGTGGGCTGCACTCGGTCGTGTGCCGGTAGCCGTGCCGAGGACAGAAAGACAGCAACCAGCTCGAGCGGTGGCCTCAGAGTGTGATGCGCAATCACACCCTCCCCCTCCATTGGGCTCAAATATTGCTAGTATTCCCTCAACGGAAGGGCGGAGCCAGCGCCAGCAGCATGGCCGCCGGTTTCGACTGCCTTACTCGGCAAGCCCCACCTTCCAAACAAGCGGTGTTCGTGGCGGGTTTCTGAGCCCTTGCGCATGCGAAAGACGGGAGACAATGACCAGAGCTGCTCTTGCCACGTTTCCACACAAAGTGGTATTAACCGACTCGCCACATCTCCATAGCGCAAGTCGCGCAAACCCCTCTCGCATTGCAGACAAGGCGCTAGCATCGAAAAAGCCACTGACAAAAAGCTTAAGAAACCACACAACTTCGGGCGGGTACCTGGACAAGGTCAAAGCAGCAAGTACGGATCGGCACGAGCACATGTTTGCTGCAGCTTTGTTCCGTTGTCGGTTTTGCCATCCCAGAAGCCGCCTGCAGCTGCACCACCCCCCCAGCAAAGGGCACCGTCTTCTGGGGGGGGAGGCGGTACAGAACGTCGCATTCCGACCGGGTCAAGAACCAGCATAGCCGCCCTTCTTCTCCACAGCGGTGAGGGCCAGGATGGCAGAGGCAAGAAGCAAGCAGTACTTGTCGGTGTGGATGAGTACTCGTCCTTGTACATGGGTATCTGACAAACATTTTACAAAGTTCGCCAGACCTTCGGTGAACGTCAGGCTTCGGGCTTTAGGCTTCGGGCTTCAGGCTTCTAGCTGCCACACCAAAAGTGCCGTGTCCCGAATCCTCTCCACAAATGAGAAGCGGCTTTGCGGAAGCAGGTGTGCGAGTGCTGTACGCGTATGCGTTCTTGGCGCGAGCATTCGTCATCGCTATGATACTCCATTTTGTACTTTATATGCCTTTAAACCTATTGCAGCCCATAGATACCAGAAAATACACTCCAAAAAGCTATCCGTCATTATGCCATGAATGGTTCCGTCGCCTGGAAGACCGCCAGGTGTACCAAAAAGAAGAAAAAGAAGCAAAACCCCGCAACACAAGCACATCGCCCCGTTTTATCGGTCATCGACCGTACGCAGTGGACGGCCATCCTTGTGCCCCGTACGGTTGGTAGGCCGTCTGGCCATAAGGGGTCTGATCGCTGCCCAGAGGGGGTGTCGGCATCTCGGCAGGCCTGGGCGACTCCTGCGCCGGCAGTTCAAATATGGTGGGGGATGGTTGCGGAAGATGTTGAACTGCCGGCAGCTCCGAGAGGTACGGTCCGGGTGACGTGCTGGCGATCTGCTGCCACTTGGGGTCGGTGCCGTCGCCGGCCATGGCACCCTTCCAGTCGTAGTGCGTCTGGTCTGACAGCCTGGACAACTCCGTGGCGTCGCCATCGCCGCCGCCGCCGCCGCCGCCGCTGTTGCTGCCACCAAACTTTCCCTCCGACCCCGACCCCAGCATGGGCCGCGCCTCCTCGTTGGTCTGCCGCTGTCGCCTGTACCGGAGGACAAACAGTCCTGCAATGGCGATAATGGCAACGCCCGCGACGCATGCGCCGGCAATGATGCCGACCTTGGCCGTGCTCGAAATGCCACCGCTGTCGTTGTTGCCATTGCTCCCTCCTCCATTTGTGCTGGTCGCCTGCCTACCGGTACTTGTTCCCGTCGTGCTCTGACTGTTGGTGGCGGTGGCTGATGTGGTCTTGGTCGCTGTGCTGCTGCTGCTGCTGCCAGTGGTGGTTGACGAGGCTGTGCTGGAGGACGACGTCGACGTGCCGTTGCCCGCGAGCATAAAGTCCTTCTGGGAGATGGAGAGGGGCGTGTTCGAGTACGAGCAGGCTGAAGACATGGTGGAATAGACATCCTCGAGATCAGCATAGTCGTTCTCGCCGATGCACGTTGCTGCATTTGTGACAAAGTCGCCGCCATTGTTGCAGAGGCAGTCGTTCATCTCCGCCACCGTGTCGCCGCTGCAGCTGCTGGAGTTGGATGCGGCATACAGGCACGACTGCGCAGCTTCCGGGTATATGCTGAAATCATGTCACCGAAGCAGTCGCGCAAACCAGGAGCGTCAGCCATATGACCATGGCAGGGCTTAGTAGCCGGCCACAACTCCAGCGACGCCCCATCTTGACAACAGGTGGCCCGCCGATTTTTGTGTTCTGTCGGTGGTCTAGTGACTGCGCATACGGGTATGGTAAGGTAGCGGTAGTGCGCCGGCCCTTGGTCTCGATCCAACGTGCTGTGTGGCCGGCGCCGCTGTATCGCTGGAAGGCGTTGTCGAATGGGTTTCCGTACGGTATTGTCGTCGATCGGACGGTTTCTCGTTGCTGCCGGTGGCAATGAAAGGCGCTTTCAGGTGAGTGATCGTGTTCAAGCGAATGGATCGTCGTGTTCGATGCCCAAGGGGTAGGGCTGGGCAATTGATGCCGCGGTGGATACACCGTAAGGGGTTCCGATTCCCGACGTCAAGGGGAAAAAAAGGAAATTGTGTCAAGAGAGGTCGAGTGTGGAAAAAAGCGAAGGACAGTGGTAACGAAAGGCAACACGAAGTTGGAGAAAGGGGGGATGGGGATGGGCACAAAAGAAGCCGGAGCCAAGATGCGGCTGAGCCTTCTCTGGCTGCTCCCCAGTCCCCCTCGCCAACCCGCAGCATAGCGTGACGGTCATCCTGCGGGCACGCTTCGCTGTCAGCAAAGCCGTGCACTACTATTACAACACACGCCAAGGGGCTAACCTGTGTTTGGCGGGCTGCTCTTCGTATTTTTGGTGGGCTCAGGAGTTGAGAGGCTGAGGTTTTGCGGCACGGAAACCGCCTAAGCTCTGTCAATTTTCAGAGCATCCCCCCCAAAATGCAAACGCTGCAAAGAACGCAAATTATCGAGTCCCTCGCTATATATGGCTTGTATACAGCAGCGCTCGTAGAGGTTGTGACATATTCGTAAAGCATTTTCCCCGGAGCTGAAACGATGCCGCTTTGTCCCTACTCTTCTCATACTCGTAGTGTGAGCAGTAGTAATACCCCGAAAATAGAGGGTCGGAAAGCTAAATTTAACCTTTTTTTTAATTAGTCGCTGCTGAGCCACACAGAATGGCAACCAGCCCTACTTCTCTTGCGTCCGATCTCCGAACGATACAGCACACCCGCCAAACCACAGACGAAGACCACAGACGGCACGCCTTCCCTCTGCCATGCTGCCCCATTTGTAAACAATGACTCAAACCTCCCGCGACACAAGCCCAACGATGGCCACCTCTCCTCCATCTGACTCCCCCGTAACAACCGATCGGATCTTGTCCATGACTACCCTTGTCAGCACCGACGGCCGCGTGCCAGCATTGTCGTGCGGGACCATGTCAATCTGGCGCGGCCCGTTGCTGTCAATATAGAAGATGCCGCCGGTGGCACGGGACATGACAAACGCAAAGTAGCGAAACGGACCGGTGGCGGGGTGCTGGGCAGCCGTCGCATCGAGGGGCTTCTTGTCCAGAACGCCCCAGGGCCCGTCGTTGACTGAGCGGACAAACACCTTTTGCAGGTCGGCAGCTTGCTGCATCAACGTGATGCGGACACGCGGGGTTGCGTAGCGGGCCGACGTGGCCAGGCGCTCGAAAATGCTGTCTGGCTCTGACGCTGTCAGTCACTTCTTGTCTTGGTCTTGGCTGACTCTGCAATCTGGTGGTCTCCAACTACCGGCAATCGACCATCGACTCACCAAGCGCATTCTGAACCGGGCAGTTGAGAGCAGCATGCAGCAGAGCATAAACGTCTGGGATGTGTTTGACGGTTTGAGGAAACCAGATGATTGGCATGTCGGAGATGCGGTCCGGGTCGGCCACGTCCACACGAGGCTCCTTTGACGGAGACGGTGGCGAGACGACGACGACGACAGCGTGGTAGGTCTGGAGCAGTGTCGGGGTCGTAATTCCAGCGGCAGCAGTGGTAGTGATGTCGATGAAGCACAAGTCTCGAGACAGGCCAGACAAGCAGGCCATATCATTGAACGTCTCGGCCGTGTCTCCGATGCGGCGTCGGGTAGCAGAGTGCACCATTCTGTCGATGTCTCTTGGTGCGAGATTTGGAAATAGCAGGCCTGTAATGTAGAGAAGTTGTCAAACAGCACGAAGCCGAGGGACCAGGCGCGTTGACAGTAGATTGTTATGACCGTAGCTAGCAGTTGCCCTGCCTCGGTTCAATTTTCGGCGGCATACTTGCCCATCATGAACGTCCACTACACAAATACGGCCAAGAGCAGGCAGGTAAAGTCACAAAAGTTGCGCCCAAAATACGCAACGAGACCTACAAAAGCTTGAACAAGCCAGCCTACTCGAAATTCAGAGGTATCATGATGCTGGTCGTTTAAGCGGCCGTTTGCACTTTCTTATTCTGGCAAGGTGAGAGAGAAGCGAATAACTGGTTAGGTAACCCCCCACGTTTGATGCTTACGACAAACAGTCTTTTTTTCAATAACACGCACGTTTTCTTGATATGACATTTTCTACGTGCACTGGCAAAAGCCCTGCGACATCTTTGCCAGACAGGTATGACAGCTGAGCAGACGGCGGCCGAGCCGCCAATCGGAGTGGTTGCACTTCAAACTACCGGAAAGGAGGCTGTCCCTGGAGAGGCCAAGGAAATCCAGCAGAAACAGAAAATCGCTGTTCTCTATGACCGTGGGAATGGAAGCGTTTTAAGCAGCAGGATCTTCAGGAGAGAAAGGCTGTTGTGGGCGGACGTCATGTCAAAAAAAGCTTGGCCTTGGAGGCTCTACTGCAGGCATTTGTCGGCCCGCGGCTGCGGTCATACGATCTCCTATCTAGCAGGCGTCCCCTGTATTGGGGTGGTATCGTTAGTGGCATTTGTGCTGAAACGCTACCTGAGAATACGCTTATCCATTCTGTAACCCCTCCCCTCTCTGGCGGCGGAGCTGACCACGGGCCACCGCTAGATAGACGTATTACATAGGCAAAAACTGTCTGGAGAAGAACAGACGAAGAGGAGACGGCAGGGTGATAAAAGACGACAAAAAGGCAGATCTGTGAGCGAGTAAATGAGGCGACAGATGTGCCCAGAGTTGCGACCGTCCGTCATGCAGCCGGCTCCTCTCACACGCAAGTGGGCAGATTCTTTGCGAGAACGAAGAAAACAAGAAAACGAGGGGACTTGCTTGTTGCGTGCCGGGTAATGCCAAATTGAATGTATCTGCTGCGCATTCAAAGCGTTGTGGTGCGGAAGATCGCCGTGGTCCTGAGACGGCATGTGTAAGAAGGCACAGGCGCTTGGTGAAGAGGGCGCATGCTGAGGGGGGTCGGATAACCCCTGACCCTCGTGTCGACGCGTTGGATCGCCGCGCGCAGGTCGGCGGGTCTGCCGACTCCTTGCACTGCTGGCCGTCGTTCGCCGCGGATTGGGTGGTCGTGGGTTGAGCGTGGTGTCAAAGATGTCAAATGTCTCGACTGTGTGGATTGGACGGATCGGTTTCGATTGTCGCCTTGCAGATAGGAAGCCCGGCAGACAGGGGGGGCGACAGAGCCGCACCGGATGGGCTTGTCACTGCTCTCTTTTTCTGTTCCCTTTTCTCTCTTAGCTCCCCGGACTGAGAGGCTCTGTTCTTACTTTTTTGTTTTCTTTGTCTTGCCTTACCCTTCATTCCCTCTCATCCTCTCCTGCATCCTTTCCGTTCGTTCTTCTTGGCAGACCGTGGAGCGGTCGTCAATTGCTGGTCAATATCTTTTGATTCTACTGTCTACATTCTCTTCTGTTATTCTGTATATTTTCTGTTCTTTTTCTTCACTTTTGTCTAATTCTTTCGACTCAATCGTCTTTCGTTTTGCTCGCTGTCCAGGACAAGAAACGCCAAGGACGCCAACAACCATCAGCCAAAATCATCGACAAGAGAAGCCAACTCAGCTACACCATCTGCGCACCTCTCAGTCACCATGGGCCAAGCTTACTCAGTCACCTTCCCGGACACGTCAAAGGACATCATTGGCGCGGCAAATGGATTCAACGAACTCGTCCTCGCCATCGCCTGGGCGGGCAGCTTCTACGGTATCGGCATGGTCTTTACCACTATTCAGATCATCGACCGGTGGCGCGGGCCTCGCGACGACAACCCAACCAACTTCTTCTCGGTATTAGGAGCTCTGATACTGTCCATCATATGGCCGGTGGTATTAGTGATTCTAGCCATGAACAGCAATTGAGATGGCACTGCGCCAAGGCAGAAGACTGGTGAACTCGACGTTTAAACAAAATGGCACGACTTTGCAGAAGCTCAGCACGATACCAAAATACCCGACATGCGATGAACCCTGTCAGACAAGAGTTGGAAGGAGGGCTAACGTGTGACACGAACGCTGGCGAGAAGGGTGACTAGATGGGGGGGGGCTTTGTACAGATGGAGAGCGCCTCTGCTACAGTTCAGGCAGTGAAGCCACTAAGACAGAGACGAAGGGAGGCGGATAATGCCATCTACGACAGATTGATGGGGCGAATCAGCGAATTTATTTTTTTTTTCTTTCAATCCCATTTCCAATATCTTTCATATCTTCCATATTTCTCTTCATTCTACGCATTTAACATTTTGGGAAAACCCCGTGGCAAATTCTTGGCAGAGCCGTTCTTCATGTCGCTCCGTTGGCGCAACAAGCTCAAGCGAAATTCCGAGAGAGCGCGTGCAATACACCGGTCCGTGTCCGCCCCAGGGCGCAATTCCGTGATACTGTGTATATACATAGCTGGGCGGACAACAGCACAGCGACAGCACCGTGCGCCCTTGACGTATAAAATAAAGAGACTAATAATCCCAATGCTCGTGCTTGTGTGTGCCTCCTTTTCAGCCACCCCTGGATTGCACGTCTCGTCTCAGCCGGTGAGATACAAAACCTCGTACCGACCCCGTTGAACACACTGCGCGTTTCGACTGAGTGGAGCCGTCTGGCCGCGCAAATATTGTTGCCAGCGATCGGCTTTTTGGAGCTCCAGCTCTCCTCGCTCAGCAGCATCGCTCCTCTGCGCAGAGCACCATTTTATTTTTTTTTCTCAATTACCCGCCACGAATCCATCATCATGAAGGCCTGGGTCGTGACCAAGAACGGCGAGCCAGCCAATGTGCTCGCCCTGGAGGACGTCGCCGACCCGGTGGCGGCGACGGCCAGCCCCAAGGGCAGCCGCGTGCTCGTGCGCGTCACCCATGCGGCGATCAATCCGGCCGACATTGCCTTTATGGCCGGGCTGCCGTCGTGGCTGCCGTTTCGGCGGCGGCCCATCCCGGGGCTCGACTTTGCCGGCGAGGTGGTCAAGCTGGGGCCGGGGGCCTCCGGTGTGGCCGCGCACGCGGCGGCGCCGCTGGCCGTCGGCACGGTCGTGTGCGGCTGCATGAGCGCGGGCTACGTGGCGACGGGCCACGGCGCGCTGGCCGAGTACGTGTGCGTGCCGGCGGAGCTGCTGGTGCGGCCGCCGGCGGGACTGGCCGTCGAGGCGGCCGTGGGCGTGCTGGGCTGCGCGGGCGAGACGGCCGACATGGTGCTGACGGACGGCGCGGCCGAGGCGGCGTATGCGGCGGCGAAAAAGGCCGGCCGTCCCGCGCGCGTGCTCGTCGTCGGCGGCAGCGGCGGCGTCGGCTCGCTCGTGGTGCAGGTGGCCAAGGGCCGCGGCGCCCACGTCACTGCCGTCTGCTCGGCCGCCAACGCGGCGCTCGTGCAAAAGACGCTCGGCGCCGACGACGTCGTCGACTACAAGGCGCACCAGCCGCTGGGCGCCTACCTGGCCGCCACCTACGGCGGAAGGCCCGCGGCGGAGACCCAGGACGGCCCTGCTCCGCTGCCCTTTGACGTCGTCGTCGACACCGTCGGCGACCAGATGCTCTTCAGCCCCGCCGCCACCTTTTTGGCACCGCACGGCGCCTACATCAGCATCGTTGGCGGCACCCCCGGCGCCCTTGCAATGGCCATCCGCAACAAGATCTGGCCGTCCTTCCTGCCCGGCGGCACCACGCGCACCTTTAAGCTCATGGAACTGCTGCCGTCGGGCGTACGCGCCCGCAAGGTGGCGGGGTACGTCGCCGACGGCATCATCAAGGAGATGCCTGTCGACTCGGTGTTCCCCATGGCCGATGCACCCAAGGTAGGTTCTCTCTTTTTTTTTTTTTTCTTTCGTTTCTCTCCCATTTTTTTTTTCTTTTTCTCTTCTTTTTTCCTTTACCTCAAAGCTGACTTCGCAGGCGTTTGAAAAGTTGGCGACCAAGCGCGCCAAGGGAAAGATTGTGATCAAGGTGCAGGAGTAGGTGCAGGAGTAGGTGCTGGAGTAAGTGCTGAAGTAGGTGTACAAAACATGTTGAATACCCGAGTTAGCCATGTATTACGGCGTAATTTAGCTGTTGGATATCTCCGAGTTGTCAAATGGCACTACCCCTTTGTGCACATTGCAGGTGGTGCTGGCGGTGACCGCCGTGGCTGAATGACTCCGACCATCGCGGCCTGTGAAGGTACGCCTGGTGCTCACCCTGCCCGGGGCCGCGACATGTTCCCGATGAGCCATGCCGACTCTTGACGGTGCATTTGGACATCGACGAACGGCTGTCCGCTGTGCTGACTACGTACGTCAACCTGTCCATGATTGTTCGTTGTTTGAATCACGCTGTGCCGGAAGAACTTCGGGTTGGGGCCTGCTGGGCCAGTTCTCGTGCAGGGGCGACTGGTGACAGTGTGCATTGTGTCTGGCGAGGAAGGTGGCGGATGTAGCAGATGCGGCATCAGCACCCGAACGTGCACTGCGTGCCGGCTCGGCCGCGGACGTCCGAGAGACAGATGCGCGTGACCGTAGTCGGATAGGGCAAGATGCCTCTCCATGCTGGTGTGGACTCTTTCCCCCTCTTCCCTAGGCCCCCCCCCCTCCCCACCACGGCCGTTAACTGCGAAGATAACGACGCTGCGGGCGGTGGGTTTCATGGCAATCTCCGCTTCGAGTAGGAGCTGCGCACTAGACGGGGGTCTGGTCTGTGTGATTCCCTTGGTTCGGCGTGTTGGTCGCCAGCGCTAGGATCACAGTTGACAGACGCCCATACGATCTGATGTGACCGATGAGGCCCATCGCATGGATTAAGGCGTGTTCCCTGTGACTTTTGTCGTGGTTCTGCGTAGCCCGGCAGCCTTCGCTTCGCTGTTGTGCGCGAGACGAGCCCGGCACAGCAACAGATTAACTTGCCATCGTGGCCACTTGCCATTTACCCTCGCATCGGCCTCCATTTAGGTCATAGCAGAGGAGGGGGGGGGGGGGGGGGGGTAGAGGGGGGCCTCGATCTGCATCCTGGTGGATGATGGATGACCGCGTATTGCTCTCGCTTGTCAAAGGTACTTGTATCTTACGTGTATGCCTTCCCCCGCCTGTGTCTATTATTATGTACATACTCTGCAGCATCTTACTATCTTACTATATGGCGGCAATCCTTTGGGCTGCGACCCCCAGCATCTGCTATCTGCCTTACTACCGAACACTCTGTTCTTGAAACCGGCTGACAGGTCGTTTCAGCGCCTCGCCGGGCGTCTTACCACGTTGTGCGTGTGCGTCTCGCCAGGACACCAGGACACCAATGGAACGTCACCTGCATGACCGCCGTTCTGCACCACCATGACCTTGCCTCCTCGAGTATTCTCCTCGCCCGATCACTCGCATGTCTTGGCAGCCCAAGTCCGGGTCGTATTCGCTTACTCGCGGAAAAAAAATCCAGAGTCCTCCATTTGCGAGAGTCCTGGTCAAAGGGCGGACGGCATGCTTGTACTCGTACAGGTCGACAAGGAACAGGGAGTCTGGCAGGTTGCGGTGGCTGCTCGTAAGATGCGTGCACGCATACTAGCGTGTGATAACGTTGTTTGTAATCGCACTAGGATCTAGTACAAATAGAAGGGAGGAAAAAAAAAAAGAAAATGCACATAGATATGCTCTCAGCACGCGTGTGCCGACGGAAAGACTGCCGTTCCGATGCTTGTGGCTGCGGCACATCGGAGCTAGGCTTGGCTTCTTCGATGGCGAATGGGCCGAGCGCCACCGCACCACCGCCATGCATGCTCGATAATATCTTACATAGCAGCTTACCGTGGCAGCCCGCGGCAGTCCGCGGCAGGCAGCAGCGGACAGTAGCAGACAGTAGCAGACAGCAGCAGGCAGTGTGGGAGATTGGAATGCCGGCCGGGGGAGGGGGTCTGGCGCCACTTGTTCTGGGCTGTCGCACCTGTTCTGGGCTGTCACATCTGGTTCTGGGCTGTCGTGTTTTAGGGTCTGGCCTTCGTATCTGCAACCTTTGCGACTACTGCCGCGCCGGCCTCACGCCATTGCGACTGCCCAACACCGTAGTCCAGGATAACAGTCAACATGGCCTGATGTCGGCGCAGAGTAAAAAAAGAACGCATCTTGCCCGGGTTTTCAGTGAGATGGGGCCTTCCCTGCAGACCGTTTTTCGTTCTGCATGCAGGGCTTGCTGTTGGCTGTTTCGTGACCGTTAGCTGCGTCTAGCGGATGCCGCCAATGCAGCAATGCGACAGCAGCCATGGCTAGCGCGCGATGGCCCAGCCAGCGGCCGACCATCGAACCTCTGTTGCAGGAATGCCACAGCACCAACGACCGAAACAGCCCCGGCCGCGCTTTTTTTGTGGTTTTTTCTTTTTTTTTACTCTCTTTTTTTTCGGACCCAGATGAACCAAGACCGCGCAGAAGGAATCGCGATCCTTGACACGATCTGTCGTGACGCCACCGCGGACTCTCTCCGACCCCGATCGTCCGGTGCCCACAGGCGTCCACAGGCGTCCACAGGCGGTCCCAAAGGAGATGGGCGGAGAAGGAGGGGGGGACTTGTTCGCCCGCCATTGGCGGGCGATATCACGTGGCCATCGCTCCTGTAATAATCAGAGTGGAGAGCGCTAATCGAGAAATAACGGTTTCCGGGTGGGGCCGTTGTGCATTCTGACTCCTCCACACCCATTTGTGCCCCCATCGTGCTTGGGCAGACAGGAGCGATAGCGAGGGGTTGGAAAAGTGATGAGAGCACGCAGACGAGCAGGCGAGTAAGCAGAAGGGAAACAGGGGTTGCATTTTATTTTTTTTTTCGTCGTGCGTTGTCGTGCATTTGCTGTATTATACATTTGTGCACAGTTCCCAGTCCGGACTTTTCTTCCTTCTGCCCTTTAAAATGCCATGGAATGGCTTACACCCCGAGCTGTCCCCCAGGACAGGGAGAATCTTCATCCTTGAGAGCACGTCCGTTCGTCTGATCTCTCTGATCTCGTATCTCGACCTCGGCATCCCTGCCGCCACCACTTTACTCCCCCGCGGCCACGACGGCAGCTTACTGGCGGACGTTTGATTTGCAATTGGTGCCGCTGGTGGTGGAGAAGGAAGCAAGCAAAATAAAAAATAAAATAAAAGGGCAGAAGGCAGCAAAACGGTTTGGGGGGCTCTGCACAGGCGCGCCTTCCCTCTTTACTTCACATTCCATTCTCAATCGAGCAAGAGCGAGACACCGTCTTCTGCATGTCTCCTCAGACCCGACAGATCTCCAAGGCATGCACAACGTGCAAGACCCGTCGGATTAAGGTGCTCAATAAGCGCAGCCCCCGAGAGAAAACCAAAGCAGAATGAGGCTGACCAGCAGTGCGATGAGGCACGGCCAGTGTGCCAGCGGTGCATCCGCTCCGGTCGGCAGTGTGCGTATGCGACTGACTTTGACCTCGTCCACCGCGACGAGACCCAGCGGACGCAGCGTCGTGTCGCCCGCAGCAATGCCGAGAGCGTCACCAACAGCAGCAGCGCGGCGGCGGGGCCGTCGTCGCAGTCGTCCCGGCGCCGTCGTCAGCCGCAGCCACAGCCGCAGCCACAGCCGCAGCCGCAGCCGCAGCCACAACCACAGGCACAGGCACAACGGCAGCCGCGACAGCAGCCTCAACAGCAGCCTCAACAGCAGCCTCAACAGCAGCCTCAACAGCAGCCTCATCAGCAGCCTCAACAGCAGCCGCAGCCGCAGCCAGCGCGGCCATTCAGGCCACCTTCAATGCCCGCAGCACCTCCTCCATGCATGGCCCCGCCGCCGGCAGTTTCCTCCGCTCGACCGGGTCCCGACACCCTGCAGACGACACTGGTTATCCGCGGTGGAAGTCCCGCATCGACAGCCAGCACCACAACCCCGCCGATGGAAATGGCAACTCCAGCTACGACACGCGGCGAGAGCGTCGCCAGGCTTCTGTCGGCCGCCGCCACTGAGACGACCATCTTCATCTCAGGCCAGGAGGTGGACAGCGAGAGCGCCGCTGCCGCCGCCTCGTACGCTGCGCCGATGTGGGCCGCACATCGGCAGCACTTTATGGCCAATTTCCCACCCGGCGCGCCCACCTCTCCCTACGCGGCGATCATCAAGGGCGCCCCCATTCCCGGGTTCCACGACCCGCATGGCGAACCGCATGGCGGAGTTGACCTGTCGAATCCGCACCCGAGCGCCGCCTTCACCATGCCCATCGGCGAGCTGGCGCTCTGCTATTTCGCCGCCAACTTTATGTTTTTGCCTCGCTCGCCCATCGCCGGCGGCTTCCTCGACTACATCATCCCCGTCTTGCACGACCAAGCTCCCGACAGCTGCCTCCTGTATGCCCTGCGCGCCTGCGCCTTTGCCTCCCTCGGCAACCGCTGGGTGAGCGACACGGTCGACTTCAACGGCATCGCCATCGGCCAATACACCACCGCCCTGGCCAAGACGACGCTCGCATTGCAAGACGAACACGACAGCACAACAAACGCCACGCTGGCCACCGTCCTGCTGCTGGCACTGTTTGAGGTAGGCAGGCAAAGTTTTCCCCCATCCGCCCCGGTCTCGAATGTCGAGGTTCGACGCAGGCAACCAGCACTGACCAAGATGTAGAACATCACAACGCGAAAGGACATGGTTGCATGGCGCTCCCACATCGAAGGAGCCGTCCACATTGTGCAGTCGCGCGGCCCCTCGAGACTGCGTACTGACACGGAGCTCCACCTATTCAATGCGACCCGCATTCAACTTGTATGTGCTCTGAGGAAGGCGACATATTCATGCTGGTTCGATCCCAAACTGATAAGCACTCTGTCTTTCAGATTGCCCATTCCCTCTCTGCCGACACACCGCCAGACATGGGCGTCAACTGGTGGCTGGGCGAATCCGTGATCGACTCGGCATCCGCACGATGCCAGCGGTTTGCGCTCGAAGTCAGCCAGCTGAGGCTCGAGGTCAGTCGGCAGATTCAGGCAAGCATGGCCCGGCGGCCGCAAGACCGCGCAGCCATGCGCACGCTGCTGCTCCGCGTGCAAGCCATCGACAGCGAGGTGGCCACGTGGATGTCAGCCATGCCGGACCAGTACCAGTACTACACGGTGGCGCTGGCTGGCGAAGTGCCCGACGGCAACTACCAGCATGCAGAGGCCTTCCCTGGACGAGTGGATGTGTACCAAGACTTGGCCATTGTCAACGTGTGGAACATTTCGCGCACCTGCCGCCTTGTCCTGTCGTCGCTGGTGCTCCGCATCATGGCGTTTATCGGGTACCCGGGCGACTACCGCACGGCACCCGAGTACGCTTCGTCTGTGCGGGTGTGCAACAGCCTGATTTCCGACATTATAGCGTCGGTGCCATTCTATCTCGGCACAGCAGCCGGCCCCATGGTCGGGCATCAGCAGCGGGACATCTACGACGACTACCATGCCGGCAAGCCGGCCATGTCCGGTTTTGCGTGTGGCGACGAGCACAGCGCGTCTGGGCAGATGCCCAAGGCGTTGGCAGGACTGCTTCTGATCTGGCCGCTGGCCGGCGTCTCGGGCAACGACTTCACCACCAAGGCTCAGCGTGCCTATGTCAACGGCCGGCTGCGGTTTATTGGCGACACTCTAGGCGTGCGCTACGCCTTGTTTTACGCATCCGTTAGCCCCCCCCCTGAAATCTTACTACTTGTACTTTTGTATGCTAACTATGCAGACTCCTGCCCGATACCCTTCTATGTTTATCCAGCGGGACCGGCTGCTCATAGAAGAATCCTCTCGTCCAGGCAAGAAGTATGACTGGATCATCCTCACACCTCGGACGGAAGCGTGAAAGGACCAGGGAGAAGAGGATTGGCTGTACGAGTCACACTCGTAAGAGCACGAGCACACACCCCTGCATGCGTCCTGGCGGCTTGGCTTGTGGGCCTGTTGGAGGATCACTAGCGAAACCGCGACGGTCCTAGCCTATACAGAAAAGGCGTACTTTCCTACCACGAGTATGTACGAGTACTCGTATACGAACAGACTCGTACACGAACAGGATTGTCTCGGCTGTCTTGCACAGCTTGCACATGACCGGCGTGGCTGGCAGGAAACAAGGTCAGCCAAGGCCGTCGGGCATTTTATGGCCCCCATGTACATATCTTCACTATTATGATCTGGTGGAGCCCTACCACACCGGTGCAGAGCCCGGTTCTCCCTTCGGGAATCTTGTCATTATCCGCGCCCAGCGGGAAACAACGCCCCTCTCCACAATTAACAGGCTCTGCTGTGGAGGCTGTCTTTTTTGAGCAAGGCCAATTCCACTATTTTCCAGCGGTGTGAAACACTGATAAACCGTGCGTCGTACCTATGTATATGTACGAGAGGGATTCTCAAACGCCCTACTACTGCAGGGCCGATACCTATTAGGAGGCAAACGGGAGATGGCTGATCGGGGTGTCCGATGCGGAGCCCGCTGCATGGTGTCTATACTTTTTTCCTTTCCTTTTTTTCTTTTTTTTTTTGCTTTTTCTTCGCACGGCCGATACGCACATGGCCCTGGAGTCAGCCCAGCTGGGCTTCGCGTCGGAACCGCATTACAGGTCCCCCTGCCCGGAGAGATTAGTGGCACGCCAGCCTGAGACTGAGATAGCGGTGTGATAACACAACCCTGCTCGCAGGGTCAGCACCGCAGCAGGGCACCGCTGCATGACACGGCTGCAGGGCACTTTTTTGCAGGGCCGTACTATGTACCATTGTACTCTGTACTCCGTACGAGTACTTTTGTGCCCGTACATTTCTGAGCCAAGAGCGCCCGGGTGATTCTGCGAGGCGACCATGTGACAAGGGCCGCGGACCACGCCGTTGGAGCGTGTTGGCTGCGTTGGCGTGAATGCAAGGATGGTATGGCCAGCGGCCTAACCGTGGGGCTCGATTGGCTCACTCATGCCTGCTTGGCTTGACACGAGCAGCATCGCGAACCGTGCTATATGCCGCATGAGCATGGGGATGCGGTCATGGTCACGGGCACTCAGCTGTCATGACGTGTGCGTCGTTCATTTTTGTTACGTCTTAGTTTATTCGCTCGTCCTAACCGAGGCTCTCTCTGAGAAGAGCGGCTCTGCTACTCTTGCCTCGGCCGCTGAGCGAGACGGACCTGCGAGGAATACGAGCACTCTTGGACGTGGACGTTTCCAGGGCCCGCATCCACCGCAGCCGCCGCCTCAGCGGCCTACTCGGCGCCCTGCGCCAGGAGCCCCGAGTCCTGCCGCATCAGCAGGAAGCGTGCGCCCAGGCTCTGCCGCGCCCAGGCCTTGAGGCGGGGCGCGTTGTAGACGCCAGCAACTCCAAACACCTTCGTTGTGCGAGTGGCGGCGTGCAGCGACAAGCGTCGAGTGCTCAAGGTCGATGAACAGGACCTCAAAGCCAGCGTTGCGGGCAAGCTGCACGACGGCCGGGTTGGCGACGAGGCGGATGCCAAAAGCCTGAGACCGTCAGTGTCTGGTTTCTGTGTTGACTGCCCTAGTATGCTGTCCTGTTATACACACACCCTACGCAGTCCCCCGCTGGCCATCGTCAGGAGGAGGTTGTTCTTGCAGAGCGTCAAGGTGCTGGACAATACCATTCGTAAATTAAAAGTCGCCCGCACAAAGGCGCCATGCATCTACGCTTTATATAGCGGCTTGCCTGCTCGTTGATACAGCTTGCAACGGCCGCGAGGGTACATCAAATAATACATGCCACCGTTTACTGGTCGAGCCGTCCAACCCCGCGCATCAGCATCAACGGGACATACGATTGGCCTTTGATTCCGGTGCCGTGAGAAAGACATGCTCGTATGTTTTACCCCTCCAAAATTCTCACGGCAGATCAGGCCGCCCTCTGCCTCATCAACCCAACACCAGTCACCTAGTCTGTATGCAAGTCGCGAAATCTGCTGGCCACCGACTGTCTTCCACGTTTGAAGAAGCTAGAAATCTCGGAACGAATGGAAGACCAGGTTCCTTCCACGGCCCCAAGGAGGCTCGAGCATGCAAAAGTCGAGTGGTGGGATGAGTCGTCGATGTGGATCCGCTGCCCGAGCTGCGAAGAAATCCATTGCCATGGGTTTTTTGACGATTGCAGGGATGATTACAAGATCAGGCCGCGGCGACGCTCTCACTGCGATAGCAGAGTTTTCTCATGCGAGTACGATATTCTGTTTCCGTTCACGTTACCAGACGACGTCGGGTACGAAATCGACAAGGAGAGAGCTCTTTTCGTGGCGGGTCAAGCGGATCCGGCTAAATATTTTGAGCAGCAGGAGCGGGAGAAGAGAGGCAGCCGTGAGATTCCCAGCTGTGTGGAAGCCATAGAGAAGCGGCGCAAGTGGACGGAAGCGACAGAGATGATCCAACCCGTCGGAGGCTATTTTTTAAAGAAGATCACAGTGGTTGCAGCAGAACTGGTTGGCGGAAATTGCAATTACGTGCGCCGGTACCTCGAATCGTCTTCGGAGCCGGACATCTTCCTCCACGGCGTTGATGCTCGTGTCGACGACGACGACAGCGACGACCATGACGACGGAAATATCCGTCGCCCGGGCAAAGAACGTGTCTGGACAGAGGGTACGACAGCTTTGCACATGGCCGCCTGCGAAAAGTGCCCGGAAATGGTCGAGCTTCTCTTGAAAAAGGGCGCTGACCCGAATGCGGCAAAAGTCGACGGGCGAACGCCCCTGGCCGAGGCTGCCCTCTGGGGGCGGCTGGACAATGTGAAACTCCTCCTGCGGTACCATGCCAGGAAGGATTTGGAAAGCGTGCGTCGCGGGAAGTGGCTCCGAGCGGTCGACTTTGCGAGGCCCTCAGAAGAGAATGCGAAAGATCGCTACAGTCGTTCCGGGCAGGAGCACCAGATTTACAAGGAAAACACGTACGACCGAGACAGGGATCGTCAGGTCATTGTTCGCCTGCTCGAGGACAGGACGGCCGAGGCAATGCCACACCCGACGCGCCATGATATAGGGGGATTTTCGTTTATACCGTCTCTCGGGGCCGACAATCTGCTGACGCTCATTGCCTACTTTGACATCCCCAACCAGAGGAAGACCATTGATGTTCTGTTCCGCGGAGACCAGTTTCGCACCGTGGCGGCGATGAGCGGCTGGGGCCACAACGAGGACGACGACGTCAACGTCCAGATTGGTGGCAGGACCTGGACGGACGAGGTTCGTCGCCTCTGCGAAGTCGTCGGGCACGACCTGGCGCCGCACCACAACGATCGGAGCGTGCCCGGACGATACCATGCCTGCCATGCAGAAAAACAGGCGGTTGCCTTCTTTGTCAACAAGCATGTGTTCTTGCCGTATGAGTCAGGGTCGACACTTGATCTTGACATGGCCAGGCTGAGTCTGAACGACCGCGAGCAGTCGGAAGCCTCGAAAATCTTCAACCTCCAGCGTGCGGAGCCTCCCGTCTCCCTAAAGACAGCCACGATCCTCGTCTCCCGTCAGGTCTGTTCCGACTGCCGCAGTTTCATAGAGCAGGTGAACCAATTCCTTGGTCTTAAGATCAAGGTGCGGGATCCCCAGTCAGGGGCTCCTGCAAGGGTACCCTTGCTCCTCAAATAACATATATAGCAGAGTGCCAGTCCCTGTACTGGCACTCCTGAAAGGAGACATCGATCTCCCAAATAAACCAACTAGCTATACAGCTCCACGTTCCGTAGGTGTAGCCCCTGGTTTAGGGAGTCAACTCTGCACCGGTTGACGCAGGTTGCGTGCGAAGCACGCAACACAAGGTGTTTTCATAGCTGTGTTGATCTAGATTGCAATTCATGCAAGGTCTGTTATCTGTTCCGAGTCTGGTCATTTTGCCCCTCTAAAACCCGAGCAGATCCGCACTCTAAATAGAGCCTGGGAAAATAAGCTTATGCTACATAAACTCTATCACTGATAACTCTTTTGACCGCTACAAGATCCATGACGGCACAGAGGCTGCGGGATGAGCATATATGGCCACGCCTTGACATACCCGACGTCGAGCTCGATTTCGACAACAGCGGCCGTCGGCCGCTGCAGGTGCCGGGCTTTGGCTATGGCGTGCCCGTGGAGCTGGAGCCGAGCGAGCGGCTTGCCCACGGCTTCCACGACTGGCGGCAGGACCGCATGACGGCGCGGGAGATGGCCATGCTGCGGCTGATGAACGATGTCACGGACAGGGCCGGCTGGCAGCGCGACGCGGACGACGCGGACGTGGTGGCGCAGTGGGCGGCCGAAGCACGCACGCGCCCCCTGATCAGCGAGCGCGCCTGGGCCTGGTGCCTGGCGGAGCTGCGCGACAAGGCGCGCCTCTGCGCGGAGACCGGCCTGGTGCACGTATTTAACGGGGCGTCGCGGGTCTGCAAGTCGGACGCGCTCATCCCGCCGGACCTCGTCAGATGCCTGGCCGCGGCCGTTGAGGCACAGCAGACCCAAGCCGAAGCCGACCCCAACATGTACCCGCTCGCGTACGGCCGCACCCGCGTGCTGTCGCGGGGCGGGCGCGTAGGACGCGTGGGAGCTATCGATGCCGTGGGACGAGGGGGGACCGTGTCGGCACCCCAGGCCTGGTCCCAGCAGCTTGGGCCACCCTTGGGGCGGTTTGGGCGCCGCCGTGGACGATATCTGTATTCGTGGGAAGAGAGGGCCTACCGGTTCTCGCCCAACTTCCAGTGGCTACCCTGTGAGGTCTCGCTCTCCGACGACGTGGATCCGGCGACCGTCGAGCACCGCACCACGGCGAAAATATCGTCGTACATTAACAACCTGCATCCCCGGCGCTACGGGCAGCTGTACTCGGTCATTGAGGAGTGCATCTCGGCGTCCCTGACGCCGTGGAACGAGGTTCTCGCCTGGCCCCACCGCGCCCGCGAGCCGCCTCGCCTGTTCACCTACGGCGTCGAATGGGAACCAGCCTACCCGGCCTGGGCGGCCGACCTGGCAGCCCTCGAAGCCGACAAGGACAAGGACAGCCCGGCCTACCGAGCTGCGCGCAACAAGGTGGCGGCCTATCTGCAGGAACAAGAAAACGTTCCGGACGAGCTCAGACTCTCGTGCTGTCCCAGAATTGGGCCGGACTGGGAGGAGAAATACGGCCTGAGTAAGGCCGTGTCTGTCAAGTACAACTGGATCAAAAAGTGGGTGCACCCAGAGCCGGGTGCCACCTACAGTTACAGCGACTGGAAGTCGGGATGGGCCAACACGCCAGTGGTGGCGGGATACGCAAACAGACATGAAATCGAGGCCGGGCTGGCGACCTCGCAGGTGGTGAATCCCAGACCACAAGATACAAGGCCTATCGGAAGGAGACGCACGCCCGATCTTCT
Source organism: Harringtonia aguacate (assembly GCA_014183095.1). NCBI lineage: Eukaryota > Fungi > Ascomycota > Sordariomycetes > Ophiostomatales > Ophiostomataceae > Harringtonia > Harringtonia aguacate. Next base: position 83,927 of record JACCPH010000006.1, on the reverse strand, counting down.
GCCCCGAAAAGACCATGAATATTACACGATATCGCTGCAAGACATGTTCAAAGACAAGGGCCTGCAAGTGATTGTCCAGATAGGGAGTGTGGAGCTGGTGCCAGGAGGGAAGCCATGGTAAGGCCCATGTCTGCTTCCAAGGTATAGTATATATACTGACAATCTGACAATCTAGTGGCGGCACTGGTTGGACACTGGTAGGCAACCTCAACGAGCACGTGGTGGCGAGTTCCATCGTCTACTTTGACAGCTGCAACGTGACGCCCGAGTCCGGCAGCCTGTCCTTCCAGGTCGAGGCGGACATTGACGTCTATGCCCACAAGTATGGGAGCCGGACAGGCAACAACCCGCATCGCGCGGCCGATCCGTATCCGTCCATCCGGCCGCTGGCCGACATTTACGGCGTGGAGCCGTACTGGCGCCTCGACACGGAGTCTGGATCGGGCCCAGCCCTGCAGGAGCTGGGCACGGTGGCGGCGCCAGACGGCCGGCTGGTCGTCTTTCCCAACACCATGCGGCACCGCATCCAGGCCTGCGAGCTGCTGGACAAGACGCGGCCGGGCCGGCGGCGCTTCCTGCGGCTGCACCTGGTCGACCCGCACTACCGCATATGCTCGACGCGCAACGTGCCGCCGCAGCAGAACGCGTGGTGGGCGGCAGAGGGATGGCACAGAATCTGCTGGGAGGCGCACGGCGTGCCGCCAGAGCTGGCGGACATGGTGCAAAAGGAGGTCGGCGAGTGGCCGATGGGCGAGGCAGAGGCCCGAGAGCTGCGGGAGCGCTTGGTAGCGGAGCACGGCGAGATGCTCGAAGAGTTGGAGTACAAGACAAAGCGGTACAGTTTTGGCGACTGGGCGTCCGACGGGCACTACACGTACCCGCCTCACAGATAGTCTACAGATAGTCTACATTGAAGTACATTCACTCTTGAAACTATTCATCGAGATGGTACACTTTGACGCCAAATTTCCACACCTCGTGCAGCTTCAGGGCCTGCGCCTCTGCGTTCCACGAGAGCACGACGAGGTCGGCGTCGGCGCCGGGGGCCAGGGTGCCCTTGATGTCGGCATAGCCAGCCATGCGGGCGGGATTTGCGGTGACGGTCTTGAGGCCGCGGGCGACGTCGACGCCGGTCCAGCGGATGAGGTTGGACGCGCAGTCGAGCAGTTTGGCGGAGCTGGAGGTCAGAGAAGACAATAAAGAACGAGAGAACGAGAGAAAGGTCACTCACCTCCCTGCTATGGTGTCGGTGCCGGCCAGGACCATGCGGTTGCCGCGCTTCTCGACGCAGAAGCCCTCGCGCCAGGCGTAGACGCCGTCGGGCAGGTCCATGCCGGTGGCGGCGGTGCCGTCGGTGGTGACGATGCAGCCGTCCTCGTGGGCGGCAAAGACCATGCGGGCGACGGCCGGGTGGATGTGGACGCCGTCGGCGACGAGGCCGAAAAAGGGGCGGCGGGAGTCGGTGAGGCGGGTGGCCGTCGTCGTCGTCGTCGTCGTCGTCGGCAAGTCATCATCGGAGGCCATGGCTACACCCACGAGGCCGGGCTCGCGGTGGTGGAGGGCCGGCATGGCGTTGAAGAGGTGGGTCAGCACCGACGCACCGGCGGCGAGGCCGGCGAGCCCCTGGTCGTAGGTGGCGACGGAGTGGCCCATGGCGACGCGCACGTCGGTCGTCGTCGTGATGTGGCGGATGGCGTCGAGCATACCGTCCATCTCGGGCGCGACGGTGATGGCGCGGATGGCCGGCGGCAGCACGCGGCAGTCGTCTAGGCGGCGCGGCACAAGGTTCTCGGCGCCGTACACCTCCTCGACGGCGGCCAGTCCGGACGCCGCCACCGTCCGCAGGCTGTCGGCCCGGTGGGCGCCCTTCTTGGCGGGGCTTATAAAGGGGCCCTCGCAGTGGGCGCCCAGCGACTCGGCACCGAGACCGGGGTCGCGCCGGCCGGTAGGGGCCATGTACGGCAGGGCCTAGAGGTCAGTCAGCTGATACCAAATGACACTTTTTCCAGGTGTCACCCACCCGACGAATGCTGTTCTCATCCCCCGCCACGAGCGTGGGCAGGAAGCTGGTGACGCCCGTCCGGACCAGGCCGGCCGAGGCTCGGCGCACGCTCTCGCCATAGGCCGTCATGCCATCCTCGACGGCGGGCAGGTCCGAGTAGTTGATGCCCATACAGCCGTTGAGCTGGATGTCAATGAGGCCGGGGGCCAGGAAGCGGCCCGCCAGGTCGACGGTGGTGACGGGGCCCTCGGCCGGTGCGTCCACAATCTTGCCCGTCTCCGGGTTCACAAACAGCGGCCCATCGACAATCTTGCCCTCGGTCGCCTGACGGCCGTTGATGAACTTGACAATGGCAGGGGCCATGATCTGCTTATGCTCTGTCTGTCAACAGTCAATCGGGACACTTCTGTTGCAGACTGGGCGCAGTACTCGTATATGACACCCCGCATCATCCCACCGGCTGCTGTTCCTGATGTGACCTGGGGATCGCGCTAGCCGTGGCGGCGGTGCACTTGCTCGTGAGATCACAGATGAGTTCGGATTAGTAATACAACTCGATGTTGGCAGATGCCATGCCACGCTGACGGGTGCGGTTCGACGGGCCGTCGGAAACTGCTCGTAGTGGTACAAATATGCACTCGCAGGTCCTGCGGTGTGTCTGGTTCATTGGCGCTATTTCTTGTCTGACGATAACTGGGCAGATGACGTTGCCAAAGTGTACAAACACTCCAGATTTCCACACTACGAAAGCCATGTAACGTGCCCCAGCTATAGCGACAGGTGCCGTCACCAGTCAGCCGTCGCCTTTTCTCCAGCAAGAGTCAAGATGGCCTCAATAGCTCTCCTGCAAAACTGCCCCACATATCCGACACGTCTTTCGTGAGGCGTTTTGATGTTTGACTCGCCTCCATCTCTGCCAGATTGAAGCAACCTCGGCCTCCATCTTTGCCCCCAGAAACAACCCCTCGACCCGCCTTGCCAAGTGCTGCCGATCTCCTTTTCCCGATCCCTCATGACGTCAGACCGACCTCCGGTCGCGGCCCCGAGCCGCCGCCTCCGGGTTATGACCGCCGCGACTTCTGCTTTGGCGCCGCCCCCCGTCGACGGAGACGGCGGCCTGTGTGTCTGCTCCGACCGCCTCACGCCCACCTTGCTCGCCAACATGCACGACGGCGCCTCGCTGTCCATGGTGCCGTCGCACATCCACGCGCTGCCGACCGGCCGCGAGCAGGGCACCGTCCTGGCCATCGACCTGGGCGGGTCGACCCTGCGCGTGGCAGTCGTCGAGCTGGGGGACGGCAGCTCTGCTGATGCCGTCTCCGGCAACGCCACAATCCTCACGCAACACCAGTGGGCCGTCGGGCCGGCCGTGAAGCAGCTGTCGGGGGTGGCCTTCTTTGACTGGATCGGCACCCACATCGGCGAGGCCGTGGTGGCAGCCGGCGAGCAGGTCGAGGCCCAGGCTCGGAGCGCCCGCGGCATCGACGCCGGCCTGGTCTGGAGTTTTCCACTCGAGTACGATATGCCTCTGATCAAAAGATAATGCCCTGCTGACAGATCAGACAGACGAGCCTCGACAACGGCCGGCTGCAGGTCATGGGCAAAGGCTTCGACGTCGACGGCAGCCTGCGCGGCAAGGAGATGAAGACGTGTCTGGGCGAAGCGCTGGAGAAGCTGGTGACTCTCTCACTTTCTGTAATTTTCTGTAATATTTGTGGTAGGCATTCTAACAACACAGAACCTCCATGTCCGCCTCACCGCCATCCTCAACGACAGCGTCGCCGTCCTCGTCGCCGGCGCTTACACCTGTCCGGCCGCCACTCGCCTCGGCCTCGTCGCCGGCACCGGCTTCAACGCTGCCGTCGTGCTGCCCACCGCCGCCATGGGAACCTGCAAGTTTGCCGCCCGGCCGCCGTCGCGCTGGGACGCCGCCGCCGCCATCACCACCACCCCCCCCATCAGCCTCGTCGACGTCGAGCTCTGCATCGCGGGGGGGGAGGACGTCTTTGCCACCGCCCGCTGGGACGACGCCGCCGCCCGCCTGCTGCCGCCGGGCTACCGCGGCATCCTCGAGCAGTTTGTCGGCGCCCTCTACCTGGCCGAGCTGGTGCGCGCCGTCGTGCTCGAGGCGGTGCAGTCCGACGGCTTCTTTGGGGGCCACGTGCCGGGCGGCAGCTTTGCCAAGAGCTGTGGCTTCGACACCCGGCTGATGGCCGCCTTTGAGGGGTGAGCAAGTCTGCCCTCTCCTCTGGCTGTCTCTGTCTGACGCCTAACCTCCACCAGCGACACCTCGCCCACGCTGGACGCCGCGTCTGCTGCCTTTCTCGCTGCCTACCCCCTCCCCGAGCGGCCACCCGTCGCCGACTGGCAGGCCCTGCGCGCCCTCTGTGTCGCCGTGTCCAGCCGGGCCGCCGCCTACGTCGCCGTCGGCGTGCACGCGCTCTGGCGGGTGATGCACGACAGCCTCGCTGTGCATAAGGACGACAATGCCGACGCCGATACTCCCGAATGGATTGTCGGCTGCGGCGGTGCTATGCTGGAAAAGTACCCCGGGTTCCTGCCACGATGCCAGGCCGTGATCGACAGCCTCACGGCCCGAAGCCAGAACACAGACGGCGTCGAGCACGCACACGGTCGGCGTCTCGTCATCCAGGCATGTCCGGAATCTAGTGTCAAGGGCGCTGCCATTGCTGCCGTCATGAGCCGAGCAGTAGAGTGAATTGGGCCTAGCTAGACAATAATGACAGTTTGTGTTTCCCGCTGCTCTTCCCTCGCCTCGGTAATGACATGATTGGCAGTCCTAATCGTCTCTCCCGATGCCGTCTTTGGACCCAGGTGCGCCTCGAGGGAGTTTTGCATCTTTAACAATGTAGATACAACTTCTGGCGGTGTTTCGCATCCATCATAGGCATTAAGAATGAGCACCCCAACACGACGATACACATTCACGCCATTTACTACCTCACCGGCGGCTTCGAGCACAAGCATGTCCAGAACATCAACGCCCATTAGCATCTGCAATACCGCGAAATGGCCTCCTGGCGGACAAGTGTAGCAGCGTTCCACGCTTCCCGGGCTCTCTTTCTCGACGATTTTCGACAGATAACGCTCCAGCTGTGAGATGAAGGCTTCTGTGGATTTCCATCCCCCGTGGTAGAGGCTTGCTAGTTTCTTAAGGGGACCAGAAATGGTGAGACGGCCGCTTTTTACCGAGCCAAATGCATTGCATGGATCAACAAGGTCGGCCTGAATGTCCCTTACCTGTGATAGGAAGTAGACTAAATGGCGCTTCCGGCTCGTCTTGACAGGTTCATAGCCAACACTGGCCCAGCTCCAAGACGGAAAGTCAGCATGGGTCGCTCGAATGCTGTCTAGATATTGCCGACAAATCGGCTTGTCTCGGTCGGTATACCACAGTAGCCCGCGGATCAAGTCCGGCTTCCACATACCGGCCACGTACTCGTTGCATCGAATCATGCCGCCGTATGCTTTGGCCACGCCGGATATCGCTGCCAGACGATCGCTGATGTGTGTAAATCTTTGGGGGGTGTATTCTTCGATAAAGTCGTACCACAAATGAAACGTGTCCTCGTCCGACAGCGAGGGACGGTCTGGTAGGTAATATGGAAGGCATTTGAATTTCATAAAGGTCCTTAATCTCCAGAGCCGTCCAAGATCGTCAGAGGGCTCCAAGATCACAAACATTTCATCATCTGGGCATTTGGTGACGCCTCTTTCGAGATTCTGCTCCTTGCAGCATTTCCAAATCATCTGAGAAGGCGTGTAGTGCAGCAGTCGATTAGGAAGCAGACGTTCTTGCATGGTCCATCCTCGGTTGCTCCAGGACCCATGAGGCTCATCTTCGTCCTCGTCCCACTCAGCTGATACGAATATTTTCATCCAAGAATTTGTATGGCCAGATTCTCCAGACGAATTTCTGGGCCATGGAATAGGAATATATTGTAAATCGCGTTCCTTTAGAAATCCGCTCATGACCGAATTTGAACTAGCGGCAACAAGAGTCATCGTCGATCCCCCGTAAATCTCGTCCATCTTGGAAGCCTGTTCGTTCCAGTCTCTCGCGCTATCCTCTTGAATAATACACAGTGCGTCGATCCAGATGTAGGATATTCCCAGAGCTCTGGTGATTAATATGGCATCCTGGATTAAGGGATCTAACGAATGAAGAGGGATTCCGCTCTTCAGCCTCTTCATGGTGTCTGCCGTAAGTTTTAGGGAGGGTTCTTGTCCCCAGCAGTAGCTCAGGGATACCCATTCTGGTTTCTGGGAACATGAGCAACTTTCCACCAGAAATGGGTTTTTGGTCTCGTTGCCGACGTTGATTAATCGTTTTGGGGGCGTTTGAAATTCGGCGGGTGGTCTGCAAGATTCATGGTTCTCCAGGCAGTTGCGCAACCATTTGGAAGCAAGTGCAAGAGAACTTTTAGAGCCAGGATCCCTGTCACATCTTCTGAGAATTGGTGGCGACCCGTCTGACTTAATCTTGCAAAAACGTAAAACTTGATTTGATGATTTGATTTATTTTAACGTCGTCGACTATGGCGTCTGCCTTTGTCCACTCAATCGAGGAGTATACGACGTGGACACGCGGGGATAGGCCCCGGAGTCCAGCACCTAGTGTCTTTCGAAGCCTTGTTACAGGCATGCCGTGTCTGCTATTCCCTCTTCATCGAGGGACGTTCAGGGTTCGGGGGGTTCGTGGGGCTCTCTCGGAGCCTTGGTGGAAATACACAAAACCAGACCAGTTCCTTCTCTGTTAAGTATTCACTTCGAGACTCAGGGAAACCACAAGGGGCAAAACCTAAGTAAACAGTGCTCCTCCTCCGTTATCACCCAGCTTTCCAGAGCGTTCCTCTCTTGGGTCCCTAATCCCAAAGTCGCAATCCAAACGCAGCGATGCCTGCGCGGGAGCGGTGCTCGGACTGGTAAACGTGGCCTCGTGCTGGGTCGTACGAGGACTTGTTCGGATGTGGCGATCGAAATGCGAAAAAGTCGTATCAAAGATCGTAGGAGGGAGCGTGTGATCGAACCGGTGCGAAAAAGTCAGGCGTGAACAGAGGCCAACTCCCAGAATTCCTCTGTTCTTGACGTTTTTCTGAAGTTTTGTGCGTATTTTGCCGAAGATTGCGCACTGTTAGTGTTTTTGGTGCGGAGCCCACGCACCCACTAACAGTAGCAATCTTGGTAAAATTTTTTCGGGGGAGAGTTGAACGTAAAACTTCCCTAGCTGCAGGAGGGTATTAGTCGTCTTCACACATTTCGCAAAGGTGATACACACCACCAGCTTCCTCCATATATAAATCGAGATTGCAGAGCTTAATCAGTTTTCCCTTATTATCATAACACACTTGAATCTTTCTTTCATATGCACGGAGCACAATCGGCAAGCCTCTTGCTTCCTCCGGATCGGCGACCTCTCGTTTCTCGAAGGCTGTGAATATAACGTTGCAAAGATCGCAATGGTGGCGGGATTTTTCAATTTCAAAGATATCATGGTGGTAATTAATCTTGGATGATGGAAGCAGGTCATAATCTATTCTGTGATTTGCCTGTTGATATTGGCACTGCTGAAGGCAGACAACAAAGAGAGTGAAAAAGGATACGCTTCCGCAAGTCGCACACAAGGCCATTTGAAATGTCCCTTGAGTTGTCAGAGGAAGGCACAGATCAGTGCGTTTGAATTAGGCAACTGCAAGGTAGGGAAGGAGCGATGTGGCTGATGCCCAGGATTTATAAGGAGACTCCGCTACTTTTCAGCGTCTTTGCCCACTTTCTGTAACCTAGTGCAATACACATCACCCTAAGCAAGAAACAGACATATCGTCTGACAGGAGTAGCTGACATAAACCAGCGGCTAGGACTTGCGTACAGGAATCGATGAACGCTGCCAGGTAGAAGCCAATAGACTGGCGAGATGTTTTCCTTTCCGAAATATGCCCTGTCAGGCAGCCTGGGAGCTATCTTACATGTATTTCATCCTCAGTCTAGCCAAGCATTCCGTGATGCCACGCCTCCACTTTTTAGGCTGACGGCTTTCAGTTTCGTAGAGCCGCTCACCCGTGGCTGTGCCACAAACAAGGCGCACGCACGCACGCACGCGGCAGTGTCGGTGGATGGCACCTTCTGCTTATGCCTATCAGCGGGACATTGGGGATCGTCCATCTCTTGCTCCCACTGGATAACCATGGTGCCATGGATTCGCTGAAAGTCCGCACCAAGACAGGAAAGGCAGGTCCTATGCACAATGGTGCTGTTAGCCCCGTTCACATCGAGACCATTTATCACAGCTGCAGTGTCTGGGAAATTCCCGATCCAACACACATTGCGAAAGCACGACACAAACATGGCGTCATGTGGCAACTGCCATTGCGGCAGCTACCGCTTCGCGCTGGAGGCCGGCCACGTGAGCATCGAGCAGGGCACCGTGTGCGGCTGCGCAACCTGCACAAAGCAGGGCGGTATCTGGTTGGCCGCGCCTGCAGACATGGTCAAGGTGACATGGGACGACGGCAAGCTGGCCGAATACCAGAGCCCTTCGCTGGCCTACAAGGCGAGTTTGGGTGGGAAGGAGCTATGCAGAGGGCTTTTTGTGGCTGACTGCAAATGGCAAATACAGTTCTGCTCCGTCTGCGGCACATGTGTGATGGGAACACATTTGAAGGGACCGCTGAAGGGACAGACGGCGGTGAATCTTCGGGCATTGAGCGGAGCGAACACCTTTGTCTTCGAGTAAGCAGTCTATGGTCATGTAGTAGCAACACGACACTAAGGTCGAGGCAGAGAACAAAGAATCGAACCAACCGGTCCGGATGTCTGGCCGTCGACGGGGTCGTGCATCTGCGGTAAAGTGTCGGTCGAGCTGCTGTGTCCCCTGCAGAACATGAAGATCAAGGAAGACAACTGCAGCATATGCACGCGGGTTGGCTCCTGTTTATTTTCATTTTCATTTTTATTTTTATTTTTTAAAAAATAAGAAAGCAGCTACTAACCACGCCAGAATGCATGGATAGGAGCCTACCCGTCCAAGGCACAGGTGGTCATCACCGGTGCCGAACACACGCGAGACTACCGCTTCGGCCGCAAGTTCATGGGACACCCGTTCTGCGCCACCTGTGGTGCCCACGTGTTTATGAACGTCTACGGGCCGCCGCAGCACATTGTAGACAGCCTGCCCACAGAAAAGCAGGATATGATCTGAAGAAATCTGGACATTGCACCAGTCAACCTCCGGGTGCTCGAGCCGGTGCGGTTGCAGGGCATGGCTGTCGAGCGGACGGACGAGGGTCAAGAGGGCTACGAAGAACAGGTGTTGGGCTGAGTGAAGCTGGCGGGTCTGGAGTTCACAGTCTATTTCAAGGTGAAGAAGACGGGTTCTGCAGGCACTATTTTTGCTTCATTCCTAGGTGACTGGCTTTCGTATCTGATCATGCCCCTCTGCCCCTCTGCCCATCTACGCCGGCACCATGCGCTCGACAATTTCGGTGAACTCGGTGGCGAACTGCAGCTTGCCGCGCCAGGCGGGTGAGATGGCGTCGACGCCGTCGCGGGCGCCGAGCAGGCCGCCGGCCACGGCGCCGTTGGTGTCAGTGTCGTTACCGATGCGGACGACGTCGACGAGCACGTCCTCGAGGGGGCGCGGGTCGAGCACGGCGGCGACGGCGAGGGTCAGCGTCTCAAGGACGTAGCCGCCGCCCTGGCGCGGCAGGGCGTCGGTGGCGTGCGGCGCGTTGTCGGGGCCGACCCGGGCGACGTCGGCGATGCACAGGCGGCGGCCGGCCTCGAGAGCGAGGACGACGGCGTCGCGGTGGACCAGGAGGGTGGCGAGGGGGGGGCGGCGGTCGTTGGCGTCTGTGTCCGATCCCGGCGGCGGAGCCAAGGCGGCCACGACGACATCGAGGGCGGCGTCGTCGCGCACGACGTCGAGGCCAGCGGCCACGGCCACCCAGGGCGCCGCCCCGCCCACGAGCGCCGACACCATGGCGTTGTAGGCGCAGCAGGCGAGCACGCAGCGCCAGTCGTTGTGGGTGGCGGCCGAGATGAGGGCCGACTCGCGCAGCAGCCGGTCGCGGTCGCCGGGGGCCACCAGCAGGCCCGTCGGCAGACAGCGCATCAGGCTGCCGTTGCCCCGGCGGCCGTGGCCCGCCCCGGCCAGGCGCACGTCGTGCGTCGCCCGGTACTGCATGAGGCCGGAGCGCGTGGCCCCGCCCACGTCGGCCGGATGCGACCCCGGCTTGCGGCCCGGCCACCGCCCCTCGTACCAGTCCAGCATGTGGTCGGCCGCCACGCACGCCACCGCCAGCCCCGTGCCGCCGTCCACGTTCACGTGCTTGCCCTGGCCGTAGTGCTCCGCATACGCCAGCAGCACCGCCCGCGTCAGGTCCGTGTCGTCGGTCGCGTGGCCCGCCGGCCACCGGAAGGGGCCGCCGCCGACAATGTCGCGCACGCCGCTGGGAAAGTCCCGCCGGACAGCCGCCCAGCTCGAGAACTCGACCGTGGCGCCCAGCGAATCGCCGGCGTGGAGGCCCAGCAGGGCGCCGAGAATGCGTTGCTGTTTGGAGGGGGCCATTGTTATCTTGTCAGATTGTTGCCTGTTGGGCTATTTTGCTGGTGTATCCATTGATTTGGGGGAAATGCCGACTAGGCAGAATCAGCACGAATAAATAAGACCAGTCGGGTCAGCCTCGTCGCAGGCAGCAACACCAGTCATGCATGTCAGACTACCTGCATTTGCACTGCCATATATTCCAGAAATTTCTCTTCACTCTTCCCCACACTTTCTCCTGTTCCCTGCCCACCCTCTCTACACTCCATTTCCATCGAGCACCTTCTCGGTGACGGTCCCGTCTGCCTGCACAATGACCTTGTCGACCTTGAGCGACGCCTTGACCGGGTTCGGCTGGTTATATACCCACTCCAGCTGCTCGAGCGTGCGACCCTGCGCCTCGACACTGGTAAAGTTAGAGAATGCTAGAGAGAATGATCGTGACAGGGAAAATCTGCTGCTGCACGTACCCAAACAAGTACCACATGATCGACTCGATAACGTCCCAGCCCACAAAGATGTAGATGTACTTGTAGCCGATGTTGCCCAGTGCAATGGGTCCTGCGAACTGGTTGATGAAGCCGACCGCATTCACAATGAGGTTGGACGCCGCCAGACCCTTGGCCCGCATCGTCGTCTCCAGCGCCTCCGTCGCGACGATGGCCTGCAGCGGCGTGTACGTAAACGAGAAGAAAATGTTGAAGAGAAAGTACGACGCGAGCGCACCCTTGGCGTACGACGTGACTAGCTCGCCAGAGTTCCGCTGCTGCTCGTCGAGGGCTGCAGACAAGCCCGAGTTGCAAGCGAGGGCGGCGGCGCAGGCTGGTGGTCAGCAAAGAAAGCGAGCAAAAGGGAAGAAAAAAAATGAACTGCAACACCCACCAAATGTCCCATACACCAGAACCGGCCGACGAAACGTCCGGTCCGTCAGCGACGTCGCCGTCAGCGCTCCGATGGCCGACAGCACCGAGTTGAGCAGGTTGTAAGCCAGCTGCTGCGCCACGCTCTTGACACCAATGTTCTCAAAGATGACCGTGTTAAAGTAGCCCAGCCCGTTGCCCGAGAACTGCCCAAAGATCGAGATCATGAGCACCTGCGCCATGCGCCAGCGGCCGTTGTGCGTCAGGAGGAGAGGGCGGTCTGGCAGCATTTGTCAGATACTCCCCACATTTTCACTCCAGCAGGGGATATGTACTCACAGTCCCACGACCGCTTGTCGATGCCGTCCCGCCGGATGTTCTCCTTCATCTCCTCCACCTCCAGCAGCACCAGCCGCGAGTTCGGGTTGCCGTTGCCGTGGTAGCGAGCCAAGAAATCCATGGCCTCGGCCTCGCGCCCGTTGGCCATGAGGAACCGCGGGCTCTCGGGCAGAAAGAAGACGGAGCAGATGACGATGAGGCAGGCAAACGCCTGCAGAATGAGCGGGATGCGCCACGAGTAGTTGCTGTCGATATAGTTGGTGCCGTACGTCACCGCCGCCGCCGGGATGCTGCCGCCAAAGTAGCCGCAGTTGTAGAAGCCTGGAGTCAGCCAGTTAGCCAGTCTGCACGTCTCTCATCTGCTGTCTCAGATACCCACCCGTGCAGCGTCCGCGCCACTGCGGCGGCGCAATTTCCACTGCGTACGCCGGCGCCGCCACAACCATGATGCCGATGCCGATGCCGAGCACGCAGCGGCCCACGATAAACTGTGCCAGCGCACTGGACGTGGCCGCAATGATCATGCCAATGATAATCACCCAGCCGCCACAGAACATGGCCATGCGACGGCCATACCGGTCCGAGAGCACGGCTGCAAACGGCGACGCAATCATGGCGCCGCTATGTCGTGTCAGACTGAGGCTATAGAGCGGGCAAAAAAAGCAAAAAGGCACACTCACACAGTGTACAGCGAAAAAATGACAGACACCTGGGAACCCGTTGTGCCCGTGTGGAACGTGTCCTGGAATTTCGACATGGCCACGATGGAGGTCATCAGCGAGCCTGCAAGTCAGAATCCGCATCGACATCGGCATCAGAAGGGGACGCACCATCATAGCCATTGGCACAGGCACAGCAAAAGGCGACAAGGATGGAATCTGCAGATTAGCAGGCCGGCCCAACCCGAGCAGAGGAATGGAACTCACAATATAGTTGGAGTGACTCGCGACTGAAGGGCTTGATCTTGGTCTCCTGCAGGGCGGCATATAGTTCTGCCTGCGCTCTATCAGCATCTTCCTACCGCCACTTTGTCGGACTGTCCGTCTGCACTCACGTTGTGCACGTTCTTTTGCTGAGCACCCTCTCGACCCGCAGACGTGCCGGTGCCGACAGCCACCTCCGGGTAGTGAGGCTTTTCGGAGGACACGCCGTGGCTGTCCTCCCTCGATATTTCTGCCACGAGGTCGTTCATTGTCGGAGTAGGTTTGGTCTCTGTCAGTTCTATGCTGTCTGCTGTTTGCAGGCTCGTCCTCCCTTCTATTCTCCGTCGCCGTGAGATAAGCTGAGAGTCTCAGAGTCTCGTCGTGCGAGCTGCAGTGATACGTCACCGTGATAACAAACACAGAGTCGCATCCACACACCGTAAGCAACGTAGGACGGGCGTTGTGCAGTTATATAGCGAATGGGCGTTGGAACGGTTGGGTCGCCTAGGAACAGAGCTCATGATGGCCAGATTTTTATTCTTGTAGGAAGATCCCAGGTGGTGGCGCATCGAGCTCTCCCTTGTGCCCCAGAGTTCTCCAAAGTACTTCTGTTGGGTTCTTTTTTCTCCTTGCTATACGACCGCATGGCACATGACTCTATTTGGCCCCCGGATAAGCGACCTCCGCCTTCCCAATACAGCAGTCGGACGACTCCCTTGACGGCAATCATTTTGTGGGGAAGGGTGCACCTGCAATGGCCCATCCCCAGAAGGATCGTTGCGCGAGCTCCGCAAGCTGCGACGCTGCTGCTCGGGGGGGGGGGTGCTCTTCTCTAGGCGGGCATCACCCAACTTCGGCCCCATCGACCCCGCCACCACACGCAGGCTGGAGATTGCTCGCCGGCCACTCGGCTGAATGTCCGACAAGTATCGTGCACGAGCAGGAGCAGCATGGCAGACCGGCCCTCACCTCCAAGTCCACCGCTTCACGCGTCTGCTTGTCTGCTTGTCCGTGCGCTCGATCCCACTTTCGTGCAGCACAAACTCCCCCTGACGATCGGCTCGCAAACTGCCCATCGCCTGAGCATGCGCAGACGCGCGTTCGTTTCGGACTGGTCGTCTCTTCGATCAGCGGCCAAAACACAGTGTCCCCCGCCACAATCGATACTTGTCTTGCCACCCGCATGAACACAAGGACCAGGCGTAGATGTGTACCAACTCTAAAAGTGCCGCTCCCAATAGGTCGCTTCCCAGTGCTGTTGGAAGCGTCTAGCCTTGCACCGGCGGGCGCCCAATCTCGGGGCTAGTCGGAAGTCGGAGCACAGTGCATTCCTCGACCTGCTCAGTCAGGCGTTCGTCTCACGCTTTCGCACCTCGAATGTAACTTGTTGGCATGTGGAGAGCCTTCACTGTGCACACGAGGACAGATCGAGCTTGGTCACAGGGAGAGAAAAGCAGGGCAGTCCAGCAAGGTTGCTGTGATCACCGATGACTAACCGCATGACACAAACGACACGTTTGGAAGGAACGATCGCCACCTCGCCCACAGAACGGGAATTTCTTTTAATGTAACGGTGTGCCTTCATTTCTGCCTTTTTTTTTAACATCTTTCACTTTTGATCAACACAAAATGCATCTCGACTTCGGCAAAACGAAGCATGTCACGGCACTTCCGCCCGCCCGGATAATGGACGCAGGCCAAGCCGCAGCGGGTCGCATGTGGCTGGACACCAGGTGGACGAGAATGCAGGACTCTCCCATCCTACGCAATGGCATCGAGTAATATGTCGTGCGTCATTTGTCAAAATGGTGACTACATGGGCGGAAGAATTCTCATTGCGTGGGGCCGATAAGCTTATCTGCGCACGAGAGGGGGAGCTTGGCAGAGGACAACGCCGATTGGCGTGCAAAAAGCTCAAGACGGGCAGACGAGAACCGAGAGATGACTCTTGACACACCTAACGATGAGGTCTGCACCTGAAACGGACTGCTCGAGCAGGACTTTTTTGCCCATTCGCCTCGAATCCGTGCCTCAGCCAACACCATGCCTCTCCTCCGCCGCCTATGCGCGCTCTTTGAGCAGCGGGTGCGCCCGCACCTGCCCAAGCCGCTGCGCGCCGTCCCTGGCCCCGCGCTGGCCATGATCAGCTTCCTTGTCGTCGTCAACCTCGCCGTGTGGGCCATTGTGGCCGTCGTGCTGCGCTTCTACCCGAGGCTCACGGGCACATCTGTGCTGGCCTACACGCTGGGTCTGCGCCACGCCCTCGACGCCGACCACATCAGCGCCATCGACCTCATGACACGCCGCCTCATCGCCTCGGGTCAGCGGCCCGTCGCCGTCGGCACCTTTTTCAGCCTCGGCCACTCCACCATTGTCATCATCACCTGCGTCGTCGTGGCCGCCACGTCGGGTGCTCTGCGCGACCGATTCGACGGCTTCCAACATGTCGGCAACATCATCGGCACCAGCGTATCCGCCGCCTTTCTGCTGATCCTGTGCGCCGGCAACGGCTGGGTGCTGTGGCGGCTGGTGCGTGCGCTAAAGGAGGAACTGCTGCGGTACCGGCAGCGGCAGGAGCAAGAGCTGGAAGACGACGACGTCGTCGGCGCTGTCGACGTGGACGACGAGCCGTACGATGCCGACGCCGACACCCGCCCTGGCGCCGACGCCGTGGCCACCCACGATCTCGAGGGGCAGCGAGCCAGAGGGGCGTCCGGCTCGCCCAGCTTGCGCAGCTCGCCAGATTCGCCGGCGGCGGCGGTGGCCGCTGCTACCACTAACGAATCTCCCACGGGCGCGGCTAACGCCGCCAACACCGTCGGCCACCTCCGCCTCGAGGGCGGCGGCTTCCTGTCCCACGTCTTCCGGCGCCTGTTTGTGCTCATCGACCGCTCGTGGAAGATGTACCCGCTGGGCGTCATGTTCGGCCTGGGCTTCGACACCAGCTCCGAGGTGGCCCTGCTGGGCATCGCCAGCCTCCAGGGAGCGCAGGGCACCAGCATGTGGCTGATCTTGATCTTCCCTCTTTTGTTTACCGGTATGTCGGATAGAATGAAGAGGAGTGGGCCAAAGTTGAGAACAGCGACTGACACCAGACAGCCGGCATGTGCATGGTCGACACGATGGACGGCGCCCTGATGATGGCCCTGTATACGTCCAAGGCCTTTTCCCGCGACACCGTGGCCATCCTGTACTACTCGATTGTGCTGACGGGCATCACCATTGTGGTGTCGGCCTTTATCGGCATCATCCAGGTCCTGACGTTGGCTGACAACGTGGCCGAGCCTGAGGGCAGCTTCTGGGACGGCGTGGGTGCCATTGGTGACAATTTCGAAATCATTGGCGGCTGCATCTGCGGACTCTTCGTCATTGCCGGCATCGGCTCTGTGCTAGTGTACCGGCCGTGGCGCCGGCGCATGGACAGAAGGCTAGCAGCCCAAGCGGCGCGTGCCGCTGCACAGGAGAACGCCGACCGGCCGGCCGGCCTGGTCGTTTCGCCAGGCGGCAGCGAGAGGCAGGCTTTGACAGCGTAGCGGCGAGATAATGACCGGATGAATGCACGGATGAATACCCGGATGAATATCCAACAAAACTGCTACAATTTTGAGTCAGACAGGCCACAGGGCAGATCTGTCTAACCAGCGCCTTATCTTCACATCTGGATTTCAAGAGACGAGCACAAACATGCAGCAAGCAGATTCGGAAAGTCAGACAGCATGAATCGACAGCATAAATCATGAACAAGGCAATACGGAGCACAATGTGCAACAACTGGCCGTGCTCTTACCACAGATGAAAACTGATCTGAAACACATGTTTAAAAATACTGGCCACAGCCTTGCAAGCCGGAAATCGTCGGCCTGCACGGTCGAGCGTGGCAAAATGATGCATTGCGGCTCTGCTCGTATTCGCTCAAGCCTTGCTGACAGGTGGCTTGCTAACAAACGCGAAAACAAAGGACGCGCGGCTCATGTTCTTACAGCAGCAGCAGCCTTGCGGGTGCCACCCAGCGAAGGTTCAGGCTGCTGCAGGCCAATCATCCGGCTGCATCGTTGGCCTCAAAACAGGAAATCTATGCGAGTAGGTCACCCACACCCACACCAGGCTGCGCCCCATGGCCTGACAAGTTCCCCGGATAAATGTATCCCGTCGTCTGTGAAAACGCCGAGACCTGCCAATCTTCCGGCTTATCGACGTCGAGCAGGCGTCACATGTGGCCTTGCAGCAGACGTCCCATTCGAGACCGGCAGTTCACTTCATCTACGGTGGCGACACGCTGCTGACCAGATGGGGCCTCGCTCCGTCTTGCCTTTTATGCCTGTCATGGCTGCCATGCCTGGCATGTCTGGTCTCCACGGTCGTCCTCGTGTTTCTCGTCTCCCTGGTCTGCCTGGCGTAGGTTACCTTTATGCTTACTTGTGCTCGCACGACAGGCAGACCATGCTGACCAACCCCAGGTTGCAGGAGGGTCAGGGGTTGCAGGGGCCACTAACACCGACTTTAATGGGTCGCAACGGCTGCTAATGCGCCTACCGCCGCTTATTCCCACCGTCTTTTTGCCCTTTCGCCTCCCATCCCACGCCAGCTTGGTTAGCTCCTTCCGACATTACATTGACTCACTTGACCTGCCAGCGTATGCGTCCTCACCGAGTCGTGCGCCAGATGCATTACCAGAGCGCATACCGCGACCGCCTCGTCTGCTCAACGGCGGCATGCGACGACGCAGTTGCGACCTCGACAGAGCTCGAGCCGTCCTCGAGCCGCTCTCGTACACAGCGCCAACGGCTGGTTCCACCCCCATCAGGGTTCTCCGCCTCTCCCACTTTATCTGGGCCAATGCCCTGACTGTTCGCAGAGCCCACCACCTGCTTTCGCTGACCACACAGAAACCATGACCAGGCAAGGTCCCGAATGTCCACGCCATACCGCCATGAGACGTCGCATTCCGCCTAGCCATGCGTCTGCGTTGCTGTCCGCAGGCCTGCATCTGGATGTTCGCCCTGCTTTGCTGCTCCACAGAGAGACTGCCACATCGGTCAACATTTCCAAAGTTGGCCCGCCTGTTGCCGCCCTGTTTCTCTCTGCATGGCTGCCTTCCCCTCTCCTTCCCCCCTACTTATCTCCCCCTTTGTCGAGCTGCACACGAGAACAGCCTGCATGAGGATGTGTTCTGGGACCCGGCTCTGCGTGACTGACTGGTCGTGCCTGCAGCAGCATGCATGCATCAAAGGCAGCCCCGAGTATTTTGGTACTCCGCCTGGTCTGGTCTGCTGCCTCCGCGTGTCATCATTTTTCTCCTCTCCCCCTTTTGCGAGCACCATGGTTCCCGAGAGCTCGTACACTTTTTTTTTTTCTTACTTCTTTTTCCGTCGCCGCCTTTGCCACTTGAGGCCAACATCCGACCCTTCCGCCTTCCTGTATCTCTCCTCGGCATTTACATAAAAGCTTACTGTGGTCGGTGCCCCTTTCCACTTTCTGCTGGCCTGCCAGCTCACCTTCTCGCATCCCGTCTTCCCCACTGACATCCACGCACCCACGCATCCACAAAATCCACTGCGCTACGATCGCCTGCTCCACCTCTTGCTGGTCATTACAACTACACCACACTGGCCAGGCAGACCAGGTCAGCCCTGCAGTCCTGACGTCGATTTAAACCCAGCCTTACCTTGCCAACCTTTCACCCCCCCTCTTCTCCCTTCTAGGTCATCCCCATCTTGCTGCTGCGCAGACGCACCACCATCGCCCCCCCTTTCAACCCCTTTTCCGTCCCCAAAGACTTGATGATTCCCCCTGTCCAACCCCGTCCACCACCTCCCTGCCTTGTCCACCGTCCACCATGTATACGGGTCGCAAAAGCCGTACTTCTTATCGTGAGCCCCTGTCCGATGTAGAGAGCGATGTAGACGACGGGGCCGTCGTGGAGAGTGCCCGGCTGCGGCCAAAGGTGGCGGCGGCCGCCCGCGGGTCGTCGCCGCCGCCGGCCACCTCGTCCGACAAGAAAAAGAAAAACGGCGCCAAGAAGCGCCTGCCCCCGCAGGACACCATCGACAAGCTGTGGGAGCGCTTTGCGCAGAAGCGCTTCAGCAAGGCCACCACCGTGCTGCCCTTTGCGCCCGTCGCCCCGTCGCCCCTCGCCGAGCAGGCCAACGAGCTCCTGACGACGGGCTACGAGCGCGCCGCCGAAGAGTGCCGCCGCAAGGTGCGCAAGATCATCCAGGAGTGCCGTCGCGTCAACATGCGCTACCGGGACCCGGGCTGGGATATTGTAAGTGCGTGCGTGTGTGAGTGAGCGTGTGTGTGTGTGTGTGTGTGTGTGTGTGTGTCAGTGTGGTCGTGTGGTCGTGTGGTCGTGTGGTCGGTGCTCGTCCTAACAATCCAGGACTGGGACCTCAAAACCGAGGCCGCCAACTGTCTCAACAGCCTCGGCGGTGACACTTTTGATTTCAACTCCTTCAACTTGCTGCGCACCACCGTGCCCAAGGCCGTCAAGCGCGTGCACGAGATCTTTGAGAAGCCCACTTTCATGAACAACATCAGCGGCTCCGACGTCAAGCAGGGCAACCTCGGCGACTGCTGGCTAGTCGCGTGCGTCAGCGGCCTGGCCAACGTGGCCGACGGCATCCAGCGCACCTGCGTCGAATACGATACCAGTTCGTGGCCTTTTTTTTTTTTCTGCATCTCTTGCGTTGGGGAGTAGGCTTGTGTGTGTGTGCCGGACTGACAACAGCCAGAAATTGGCATCTACGGCTTCGTCTTCTACCGAGGTAAGTGATCTGCCAATCCCTGTTATTGTTGAGCGGGAATCTCACACTGACTCCCTCTCCAGACGGCGAGTGGATCTACTCCATCGTCGACGACAAGCTCTATCTCACGTCGCCGTGCTGGGACTCGCCGAGTTTCCAGCGCAAGCTGCTTCAGGAGATCGACCGCGAGGACGTCGAGCGCGTCTACCGCAAGACGTACCAGACGGGCTCCAAGGCGCTCTTCTTTGCGCAGAACAAGGACCAGAACGAGACCTGGCTGCCGCTCATGGAAAAGGCCTACGCCAAGGCCCACGGCGACTACGAGAGCCTGGACGGCGGCTGGATCGGCGAGGGCATCGAGGATCTCACGGGCGGTGTCACCGCGGAGCTGCTGCTGTCCGACGTCTTTGACACGGACAGCTTCTGGGACAAGGAGCTCAGCCGCGTCAACGAAGAGTTCTTGTTTGGCTGCTCGACGGGCCTGCTCGACGGCGGCTACGGCGAGCGCGACGGCATCGCCGAGGGCCACGCGTACAACATTATGGAGGCGCGCACGCTCAAGAACGGCACGCGGCTGCTGAAGCTGCGCAACCCCTGGGGCAAGGTCAAGAGCAGCGGCAACTGGCAGGGCGCCTGGTCCGACGGCTCCAAGGAGTGGACGGCCGAGGTGCAGGAGGAGCTGGGCCACAGCTTTGGCAACGACTCGGTCTTTTGGATCGCCTACGACGACTTTTTGATCAAGTACCAGCACATCGACCGCACCCGCCTCTTCCGCGACCCCGGCTGGCACTGCTGCCAGCGCTGGGTCGGCGTCGACGTGCCCTGGAAGACGCAGTACTTCGAGCGGTTCCACATCCGCCTGACCCAGGAGTCGCCCTTTGTGCTCGTGCTGTCCCAGCTGGACGACCGCTACTTCCACGGCCTCGTCGGCCAGTACTACTTCCGCCTGCACTTCCGCCTGCACGAGCAGTCCCGGCCCGACGCCGAGGACTACGTCGTGCGCTCCCACGGCAACTACCTCATGCGCCGCGCCGTCACGGTCGAGCTGCCCAGCCTGCTGCCGGGCGCGTACACGGTCTTTCTGTCTGTCGTCGCCCAGCGCGTCGGCAGCCAGCCGGCCGTCGAGGAGGTCGTCAAGCGCGAGCTCAAGCTCCGCGGGGAGAACGAGAAGCTCGCCCAGGTCGGCTACGCCTACGACCTCGCCCACAGCAAGGCCGCCGCCCACCTCGCCGCCCTGGCCAAGCTGCGCAAAAAGGGCGACTACTCCAAGGCCTCGACCGAGCGCAAGACGGAGCGCCGCAAGGCCTGGGCCAAGCGCCACCTGCTCAAGGACCTCCAGAAGCGCCAGCAGGCCAAGAACGACGCCAAGAAGAAGAGGCGTCACGAGGAGAGAGAAGCACAGAGGAAGAAGGAAAAGGAGGCTGCCGAGAAAGAGGCTGCCGAGAAAGAGGCTGCTGAAAAGGAGGCTGCTGAAAAGAAGGCGGCTGAAAAGGAAGCTGCCGGCGAGAAGGCTGCCGACAAAGATACCACCGAGAAGAAGGCCGACGAGAAAGATGGCGAGAAAGAGACGACCGAAACAAAGGAAAAGGGCAAGGAGCCCGAGGTGTCTGGAACCGACGAGAAATCAACGAGTGCTGAAGCCGGAACTGAAGAAAAGAAAGACAAGGCGGAAGGTGGAAGCAAGGATGAAGAAGCTCAAACCGAGGACAATCCCCAGGACAAGGAGGTCCAAACAGAGCCATCCTCGGCCACACCACAAGCGGACCACGAAGTCCAGACCGACAGCCAGGTGACGGAAGAGGACAAGCCGGCCGACGCTGTCGAGACAGCCGAAACTGGTGTTGAGGCTGTCGAAACAGCCGAAGCTGAGGTCGAAGCTGGTGCCGAAGTTGTCGAGACAGAGTCCCTATCTACGTCCTCATCAGGCATGAGCACGCCCCTGGACACCCCCAAGAGCGAGGCCATCCCAGAGCCAGCAACAGACGGCTCCACTGAGAGGGTGGAGGTCCCACCTATCGAGGTGTCTGGCGCTCCGCCACCAGTGACTCCTGAGGCCGAGTCCTCCCAGCCAGGCTCTACTACGGAGGCCAAGGAAGAATCCAAGGCCGAGGAGGTGTCTGGAGAGCAGTCTGAAGACAAGCCAGCAGACAAGTCTGAAGACAAGCCCGCAGACAAGTCTGAAGACAAGCCTGAGAAGTCCGAAGACAAACCTGAAGACAAGCCAGCAGAAAAGTCTGAAAGTACCGAGAAGGCTGATGAGAAGGCCGACGGAAAAACTGGAGATACGTCTGAAGACGGGAGGACGGACGGTTCTGGCCAGACCGAAACTTCCGACAAAAAGGACGAAGCCACTGAAGACAAGGATGCCGCAGCTGAAAGTGCGGAGAAGAGCACGGAGACGGGCAAAGAGGAACAGGCAGTGGAGGAACAGGCCGAGGAATCTCACCATACCAATCAGTCCTCGAGGGCCAAGGAGGAGGAGCCTGCCTCGGAAGAGGACTCATCGGACAGTCCCATTGAAGACTGGGAGGAGTTCTACTCCAGCGACGACCTGTCGACCAAGCTCACGCGCCAGACGCTCACGCCCAGCAGCAGCGCGCCAACGCCGACGCCGGCCAAGGACGAAGACGACAGCGAGGACGAAAAGGACCAGCCGACGCCGTGGAACGCCATCTGCATCGTGGGCATCCGCGTCTACTCCAAGGACCCGGCCCTGGAGGTGAGCATCGTCATGGAGGGCGAGGACCCGGCGGCCGAGGGCGGCGTCCAGGGTGAGCACGACCTCGACAATGCGCAGTCCAATGCCGGCGGGCAGCGGGTGAAAAAGGGCGGCGACAAGGACAGCGACAAAGACAACGTCAAGGACGAGGACCAGGACGGGGACCAGGCAAAGGAAAACGGCGAGGCCAAGGCTGGTGGTGATGACGACACGGGCGACGACAACAAAAATAAGGACAAGGATAATAATGACAAGGAGGCCAAGGACGAAAAGGACACTACGGACAACAAAGACGGCAAGGGAAGCAGCAACGTTGAGACAGCAGACAACTCCCTCTACTGGGGCTGATGGCGATGGTCTGCGGCCTGTTGTTTTTTTTTACGTACGTCAACTGGGTGCACAGATTGGTAGCGACGCACAAGAAGCGTATGGATGGAGTTTGCTTTTTTTTTTTTTTTTTAATTTCCTCTTCACTTCCTTTTTTAGAGAGCGGGGCATCGCATCAGTCGGAGCAGAGCAATCACTCTCCTGTCATTCTTTGCTGTGTAGTTTTTTTCGAGACAGCAGTATTGCATTTTTAATAGTTAAGCATCTCCTCATTAATTACGGCCTGTTTAGCTGCGCATCATTGTCTGGATGTCCAGGTGCGGGGAATGAAAACAAGAAGTCGGTACTTCTGGCAAACCCTTTTGACAACAACAAGAACTGCCCTATTCTGGGAGAGCATGTCTCGATCACTGATTTTAGGACTGCTAAATTAGCTTTACAGTGACATAATATCCCCAGGCGATACATTGGATCCTTCCCGGCCATGGCAATATTGATGTCAAGGTTTTATGCCTGTTTGCTCTTCGAGACCAATACGGCCTCCTTGTTGAGGCAGCCATCCCTGTAAAAGATAAGTCGCACACCCATGCAATCATTGCAGTAGCCAAAGACTAGGACATGGAACTTGCATGCGTAGTCGTGGAAAGGGAGGTCTGGTGGTTCGACTAGGCTGTGATGTAAGTGGTTGATGAAAACAGGGCTGCTGCCATGCCGGGATACGCGAATCAGAGCGTAGACTATTAGACGTCAGGCGACAGCGGAATGTGAAATGCAGACGGCAGGCTGCATGATGCATAAGCGTAGTGTCAGACGGATGCAATTCGAGCAAACGAGGGGGGCAGTGACCATTTTTGTTTGTTTGTTCGTTTGCTGTTCGTTTGTTGTTCGTTTGCTTTTCGTTTGCCTTTTGATAACCCATTTGCATGCCAATATTTGCAACATTTCAACCTTGTCTGTTCCGATATATCAGAATGGACAGCATGAACGGCAGAGACGGGAACAACATGGACGATCGAAACAACAAAGTCGAGAGCCTTCCGGCCGAGGACCCCCCCTTGGCTGAGCTCCTGGCTGCCCTGAACATCCTGCCCGACTGGCAGATTCCCTGTGCCAAGTCGTCCAAGGTCAAGGGGGCCTGCCCCAACGCGGCCACGGTGGCTTGCGAGAGCTGTCATCTCGTCGCGGTAAGCTTGCTGTTCTCTTCTCTTTGTATGCTGCCAGGCTTCTCTCGGCTCACGCAGCCAGTACTGCAGCGCTTCCTGCCGCAAGGCCCACTGGCAAACGCACCGTGCCGACTGCCAGTCCCAGCTTCTCAAGGACACCTGGAAGCCCGAATGGGCTCGCCAGAGACGCCAGCCCGCCTTTGTGAGCAGTTCCGAGGACCATACCTTTATCGGAACCAAAAAGTACCTTTGGGGCAACATGCCTGCACTGGACATTCTGCAGCTGTCCAAGAACGAGGGCGTCGGCTTTCATGGACCGCTTCCTCTCTTGTTTGCTGGTAATATGTTGTGCCTTTCACCCCATGCAGATACACAAAACCACTGCTGATCAGATAGCCTCGGGCGACCCCCGCAACCTGCTCGAGACGGTGGCCAGTCTTCCGGAGGACTACACCAGCGGCGTGACAGCCGTGCTCAACGACAAGGACTTTGATGTCGCGGCTCGCAACATTGTCGTTTTGCTGATCCTTCTGACGACAGAGGAGGCGGCCACCGCTGCAGACACGGTTCTGCACGTCCTCTACTCGGCACTGCTGCCGGCCGCCACCTATGCTGTCCTCCAGGGCCAGGTCGCCTCGCTCGTTCAGGACGTCTGCGACAAGGTGGCGGACAAGCCACACAGCAGCAAGCTTCTGGCAAAAACGTGGAGCTTTGCGTCTCCGCTTCCTGGCGGACCGAAGCGGACTCTGCGTGCGGCCCTGACGCGCGACAACTGGATGGCCCTGCGCCAGGTCCTCGACGTGCCAGACGGGATGACCCGTGACAAGGCCATGCGAGCGCGCCACGCTGTGGTCAATGCTGCGTCCCGTATTGACTACCGCGAGCGTAAGATGCTGTGCCAGCGCCCGCACGAGCGGGCGTGTTTCGCCAAGTTCCTGAGCGACGGGCTGCTGCTGCCTTTTGGGGCTGACCGAACCGGCTTCACCGTCCCCAACCCGTAAGAGGGTGTCCCTCTATTTTTGTATTCTACCGTCGCCAAGAGCTGATGATTTCGCACTGCTGCAGCACCTTTTTCCGTGGTGAACAGTGGCCTATGATGGACAATGCCGACCCTCAAGGTGGTTGGTCCGTGGCCGCAACCAACGGGACGGATGGCGGACCGGCCACCAAGGACGTGTCCGGGAAGCTGCACCGGCTCGTACTGGACCGCCTCATCAAGTTTCGTCAACGTGTGTGGATGCGGGGGGCTGAGCTCCAGGTGCATAACATGGATGCGGTGGCGATCCCGGAGATGCTCAGAGGGATCAAGTTTGCCCGAATCGAGGTGAGAGAGAGGAGTCTTTTGCCTGGCAAATGTGTTCTGATGATGTGCTCTTGCTCATACGTTCCCCACGCTGCCACCAAACCAGACATCCAACATTGCCGACGATGCCTATCTAGGCCTGGCCAGGACGGTCAAGACGCTGGGTCCGCTGCTGCAGCCGTCGGCCGAGAACCGCCACGCCACCCTCCTCACGCTGCAGATCAACTGCGTCCCCATGGAGCAGCGCAGTCTGGGTGCGAGCGCACGGATAGAGGCTATTGCTCTGGCAGCCAAGTACTTGGCAACTGAGTCTCACGTCCGTAAGCCCGGCGGCCTGAGTGACATGCCGACAGAAATGGTAAAGGTCATATGTGGTATCGACCTTCTCTCAGACTGCGACGGGCTGTTCCGCCGGTACGGGCCCAGCCATACCTCTTGTTTCCCCTCAGCACAATGTGAAAATAGGCAAGCATACAAACTGACAAACTGACCAAAAACAGTTATTTGGACTCACTCGGTGGACTGGACGCGCTCATCGGCGCCGCACCGATGCGGCGGAAACAGAACCACACAGTCGTCGAGCAGTGGCCACTGCGCCTGCGCCAGATTCAGCCCCAGGAGCAGCCGACGCGCGAGGACCGCGAGCTCTTCCATGACCTGCTGGGGTCGATGCACTGCGGCACCGAGTGCTATCTCGAGTGGGCCGCCGTCAGCGACTGAGTGCAAAAAGGGGGGGAGGAGGGGGGGAGGGCGTGATTCGGCGGACGGGAGAACGTGCAAGACACTGTCCTGCTGGGGACTTCATCGCTGTGACGAGGAGAGGGGGAAAAAGAAAAGCACAGAGAAGAGAAAAGGATGCTTTTTTTACAGTTAGTCAATGCTAAATTTTATGTCAGCAGTCGTCACGCTGTAGATACTTGCGCAGGCAGGTGCATATGCCACGAGTGCTTGCCCTTTTAGGCAGACCAAGCCAGGAAGCCGCAGGCAGCGGTGATGGCATTTGTGTTGATGCGACCACTCCTGTCGTCGCTGTCGTCGAAATGTCATGGTGAGACTGCTTTCCCAGCAAATGAAATCATGATGGAATAATTTTGAATACTTTTGAATAATTGCTTTTCCGTGCCTGAGCCATGCCTGACAGTAGGACATCCCCTCTAAAAACACCCATATTAATAATAACAGGATAAACAAGATAGCAAGATAGCAAGATATCAACTCCCCAAAGTCTACTCCGTCTCCCAGGCGTCATCGTCGTCGGCGCCCGCGTCGGGCAGGTTGCCGAGGTCCCCAGCGCCGCCATCGCCACCGCCACCGCCGGCCGTGCCATCGCCGCCGTCCTCGTAGACGACCTCGATCTTGGTCTTGCGGGGCGCGAGGCTGGCGCGGTACTGCAGCGGGGCGCCGCCCCAGGGGAAGACGTGGTCGTAGGCGCCGTCACGGCGGTCCTGGTCCTCGGCGTCGGGGGCGAGGGTGCGCAGGCGGTCGAGCTCGGCAGTCCAAAAGGCCAGCTTGCTCTCGGCCGCGTCGATCTCGCGGTCGCGGGCACTCTTCCAGGGGGCGGGGCGGGAGATGAGCTTGGTCTGGAGGCCCAGGTCGACGCCGTGGAGGCCGCCGGCCGTGCCGGCGGTGCCTCCGCCCCCGCCACCGCCACTGTTGCTTCCGTTGCTGCCGCTGCCGCTGCCTCCCCCCGGGTTGGCACTGGTCACGGGGTGGCCGTAGATGTCGAGCCCAAAGGCGGTGCCCGTCTGCAGCATGTCCTGCGACGAGGCCGGGTTCAGCAGGGCGGGCCGGGTCAGCAGGTGCTCGTGGATGAAGCGGATGGGCCCGCGGTAGGGCTCGTGGATTTGCTCGTGGGGCAGCACGCGCAGCTCGAGGCGCTGGCGGCTCTGGTGGGCGGCGGCCTCCCAGGCCTTGGCAATGTCGGACTCCAGCGGGTAGTCCCAGCTGCCGATCCAGCCGATGGAGGCGGTCGGGGGCCCGGCGCCGTCGCCGGTGGCGAGGTAGCGGAAGGCGGCGCCCTCGTAGAGCTCGGCGTTGTAGAGCTCGAGCAGCTGCAGCACGGGCATGCGGCGGGCGGCGGCGGCGGCGGCGTGCAGCAGCTTGTGGATCTCGTCGTCGTCGCGGGCAGAGCAGATGCAGGTGGAGGTCATGGCGAAGAGGCGCAGGCTGTCCCAGGCGGGCAGGTGGAGGCGGCGGCGGGGCTGGTGGTAAAAGGGCTCGAAGAAGTGGTCGGCGTCGATGAGGTTGGAGATGGCCAGCTGCTCGAGGCCGTGGCTGCGGTCGCAGAGGGCCTTGGCCAGAAAGGGCAGCTTGGTGTCGGGGCCCCAGACGGTCTCGTCAATGTTGAAGGCGTCGTTGTGGCGGAAAATGGTCAGGCGCTTGAACGAGTCGGTCCAGAAGGGGACCTGGACAGCCATTTCTGTTGGTCAGCATGGACTGAGAGAACAGGAGAAAGAGAGCGACCTACCTCTGTCCACCTCCCGCTGCGCCTCGTCGCTGAACTGGTGCCACATCTCCAGGTCGACGTGGGCCAGCCGCGGCAGGCTGTGCATGAGGTGGAGGATGGGCCGGGCGGCGATGAAGCGGCGGTTCTGGCGCAGGACGCAGAGGCCGGTGACGGCGTGGACCTCGGGCAGGCCGATGCGGCCCTGGGGTTCGTGCATGGAGCCGAGGTGCAGGTCGAGCTGGGACTCGAAGAAGCGCGACTCGCCGTTCTCGGAGAAGCCCTCCTCGCCAAAGAGGGCGAGGCGGTCGCTGGGGGAGCGGGCGACCAGCTCGAGCACCAGGCCGGGCGTCTTGTAGTCGCGGGCGAGCGCGTCGGCGTCCCAGGTGCTCAGCGCGCTCATGTAGTGCCACAGCATCTCGGTGAAGACGGAGTCGTTGGCGTCCTGCTCCTCGACCGTCTCGCAGGTCCGGTTGAGCCGCTGCGGGTACCGCGGCAGCCGGATGTCCACGCACAGGTGCCGCAGCGCCGCCTGTCGCCGCCCGTTGTCGATAAACAGCCGCTCAAACGTGGTCGCGTCCGTCCCCTCCACCACCAGCGTCTTGAACGTCATCGCCTCCACCGCGTCCCGCCATTCGCTGTTCACCGACGCCAGCCGCCCCAGCCGCTGCGTCCCGCCCGCATTCACCCCGCTGCTCTCGACTGCGTCGAACACGAGCCGTCGCAGCTCCGCCGGCAGGTCGTTCCAGTTCATCGTGCGTGGGGGAGAGGTTGGGCGAGGCGACAGTTTGCAAAGGGGTTGGAGGGGTGTCGAAAAGCGAAAAAAAAAAAAAAAAAGTGTGGGGTGGTTCGGGCGCCCGGCGGGCAGAGATTCGGGAGGAACTCGGCAGGGATTCGAGATGAAAGCGAGGGAAAAAAAGGGCACAGTCGATGGCACCAGGCGGGGGGCAAAGCAGAGACAGCCTTGTTTTTTGGTTTGGAGACAAGTCAGACTTGAGCTGAGGCGTTCGAGGCAAGAATTATTTCAAAGTTTTGGCTTAGTCAGCAACAAGCTGGAGCTACGATGCGCTAAAGCGCGGGAACTCGCATAGCGTGGTTATGTATCGCCTACAAATGATGCTGCCCTCGTGTTGCCCTTTGCCGGACTTTCGCCCGCTGTCCTTCCGGGGCGACCATGCCACACCCATCCCATACCTCACGCCATCAGCGCAATGTGTTTCAGCTCGCTGGGACGTCAGCATCGAAGCAGCCAAGAGGGGCCACAGACTGCACTCACTTTTGCACCTGCTGGCCCACCTTCATGGGCGCGTACACGACGGCGGCCCCCTCGTCGTGACCGCGCTCGGCGTTGGCGGCGCGCAGCTCGCGGGCGCGGGCAGCCAGTGTGGGCACGGGGGCGAGGTCAAAGTCGGAGGCGAGGTGCCAGAAAAAGGTCGAGGAGATGCGGATGGGGGGCCGGTCGGGGTGGTGGGCGCGGCGGTCGGCGAGGACGGCCTGGGTGCGGGCGTTGACGACGACCTCGTGGTAGCCGGCCTTGACGAGGCCGCCGGTGAGGTGCTCGAACTGCTTGCCGGCCTGGACGAGCAGGTGGCGGCCGGGCGGGATGGAGACGGCGATGCGGCGGCCGGTGTTGCGGGCCCAGATGTGCAGGCCGGGGAAGCGCGAGCGGCCGTGGATGGTCAGAAAGTTGAGATCGGTGTGGAAGCCGGCGAGGATGGTGTCTAGGGCACCGTGCTTGTCGAGGTCGGAGGCGGTGGGGGCGAGGAGATGGGGGCTGCCGTCGTCAGCCTTTGTCTTTTCACTTTGACCTTTTGTCCTCTTTCCTCTGTCCTCTCTCCTCTGTCCTCTCTCCTCTGTCCTCTGCCCTCTCTCCGTAGGTCCACTCACCCGTAGCGTCCTGCGTCCTTGAACGTCTCCGCCGGCAGCCCCATGCCCACGGCAGCCATCTCGGCCACGCCCGTAACCCTGTGCCGTCAGCTGCGGTTGCCCCCGCCCCCCTCGATGCGGTCAGTCACACTCACGCCTCCTTCATGGCCGACCCCCAGCGGTCCATCACCGGCTGCCAGCGCGCCCGGATGCCCGGGTCGGCCGGCACCACGTTGGCGGCGTGGAGCCCCGGAAAGGCCGTCTCGTACGGCGGCGGCTCGACGACGCGCCAGAAGAAGCGGCACTTGGGGTCGGGCTGGTGCGCGGCAATGTCGAGGGGCCGCTCAGCGGGCGCGAGCCGGGCAATGACGTCGAGGCAGGGCGCGTCGACGGCGCACTTGGGCGTCTCGGTGTGCTCGAGCGTGACGCCCACCTGGTAGCCCAGCTCGGGCCGCTCGTCCTGGCGCAGCGCCGCGGCCGGCTGCGCAAAGTAGTCCTCGAGCAGGTCGAGAAAGGCCGTGTTGTCGTCCTCGGACACGCGCGAGTCGTGCAGCACCAGCGCCCCAAACGCGATCAGCGCCTCGGCTGCCTTGTGGCACTCGGCCACCACCGCCGGGTCGTCCCGGGACCGCGACCGGAACACGTCCAGATCGACGACGGGCAGGTCCATGTGCGCAGCTGTCAAGGGTGAGGTATATTCTGCTGAAGCCTCCGTCGTCGCGTCAGCTTTGTCGTTAGTAAACTACGCACGCTAATTGGCCGAGATTGGCCCCGAGATTGTGCTAGCTTGATCACCCCGCGATGTCTGGGGTACAATATGCCTGCTCGTTGATATATGCCTGCTCGTTGTATGGACCCCAGGTCCTGCTAAAATGCACTTTTGGTATCTGCCATTCCTGCTTTGCCATTCCTGCTTTTTAAAAATCCATACCCCCCAAACCATACACTCCATGGACCAAAAATATTACACGCTGCACGGCGAAACTAAAAGTAGAACTGCTGCTGGGCCTGTCCGGGCGGAGGCTGGGCGAGAAAGTCGAAATTCATCGAGTCCGAGCCCATGTTCCACGGCTCTGGGTTTTCTGCAAAACAGCCACACCATTTCGTTAGCCACACCCCGCCAGCAGAGCCTCTGGCCGCGCACACAGGTCCGGCTCATCTGCTCATCCGCTCACTTACCCCAGAAAATCTGATCGTACAGATCCATCGGCGACAGGTATGCCGACGGGTCGATGTTGCTGAGGTCGGGCACCGTGCTTCCCGGCATCTGCGGCATGGGATTGGGGAACAGCCTGTTCTTGTTAGCCTGTCCATGCTCCAGACGTGGGTCCTGGCAGACATACCCCATGTCCAGTCCGCCGTTCTGCATCTCCGCCATGGCCAGCGCCGCGTCCTGGTGCGGGTCGAGCCCGGCCTGGACGCCGTTGTGCATGGCCAGCGTCTTTTGGTCGCTGCTGCTGCCGCCGGGCATCATGTGGTGGCCCCCCGCCGACATCGCTGCCAGCGCACCGCCGATGTCGGGGCCGCCGTGTGCCAGGGCGGCGGTCGGGCGCCTCATGGCTGCTGCCGCTGCCGCTGCCGCCGCTGCCGCTGCTGCTGTTGCTCCGTTAAAGTCCTCCTTCTTGACCGGCTGGCCGACGACGGAGCCGTGGTCGTAGATGTTGCGCAGGGCGGCCAGGGCCCGCGACAGGGGGCCCGACAGCTCAATGTCGCGGTCGGTGCGCTGGATGTGGGTGGGCGGCGACGTCTGCTCCTTGGCGGCCGTGGCCGACAGCGCCTCGATCAGGTCACCCTGCAGGCCGCGCACCTCGGGGTCGGCCTTGGTCTCGCCGAGGATGCCGAGCAGCACGGCCGACGACAGGCCGTGGTACGTGAAAGCCCAGGACCGCGTCGGGATCACCGACAGCTGGTGCATGGCCAAAAACATGCGCACCGTCTCCGTCAGGTTGGCCTTGCACTTGTCGGCCAAGAACTTTTTCTGCTCTGCGTCCAGCAGGCTGTCGCCGCGCCGCAGCGCCGGCCGGCAGCACACCGAAATAACAAACGACGTGTGCAGCCGGATGGCAAAGTAGTGCAGCCGGTCAATGGCCGACCGGCACGACTCCTTGCTGCGCAGCTGCGGGATCATCTGCCCGCGGATGTCCTCCACCACCTGGCAGTTGTCCAGGATCTGCGCGTAGCTCGCCGCCGCCGCCACGTCCGGGTTCAGCCGCTGCCCGATGATCTGGCACAGGTGGTACATGCCCTCCAGGTAGGTCCAGCCTTCCAGCGCATTCGGGCCCAGTGGAATCTGGCACGCGCCGTGCGACGTCATCGGCGTCCTGTCGGTCAGCGGCGGGCGGAGACGTAGGCAAGCATCGTTTTCAACTCACCGGTCAAAGGACAGCGATGTCAATGCGTCGTGCCATACAATGGTCCACCTGCACACGGACAGTCAGCGACACCCCTCATCAGCGTGTGGGTTCAGCAAGACGACGGCGGCTCACCATAACCTCCTCCGTATGTGGTCTTTCCGCTGGAAATCGGGTGTGTCTCGGCCGTCGTACGGCTGGGCGCGGTCCAGACCCAGCGACTGGGCCAGGCGCGTGGTCAGGCCCAGCAGGGCCCATGACGCTTCGGCCTTCATGTCGTTCAGCAGCACAAAGCTCGTCATCATCAGGGCCTGGATGGAGTCGAGATTCGGCCTGTCGGTCAGTCTCAGCATGCTCCGGGGATATGTTCGAGGACCAACCTCAGCAGGAAGTTGCTGATGCGCAAAAAGTGGAAGCAGATCTGAATGTATTTTTGCGAGTCGCGCGTGCGGACGTGGTAGGGAGAGTCGTGGTACTGCGAGCCGACGGCCATGACGGAAAAGAGGATCGCCAGCCAGGACGCCGACACCAGCTTTGTCGGCTTCGACGTGCTCTTGGCATTCTTGGCTCGCTCTTCCAGGTACACCATCAGCCGGGACTCGAGCTCGTCAATGTTGAGCACGAAGCCCCAGAACGGGTGGGGGATCTCCTTGTAGGCGCGGAACAGCCTGGGGCAGCGCGTGTCAGCAGGTGCAGACATAATACAGGCAGAATGCGGCAGGACAGGACGCGACAGATGAACAGCAAAGATGGACAGCAAAGATGGACACAAT
Source organism: Harringtonia aguacate (assembly GCA_014183095.1). Taxonomy (NCBI): domain Eukaryota; kingdom Fungi; phylum Ascomycota; class Sordariomycetes; order Ophiostomatales; family Ophiostomataceae; genus Harringtonia; species Harringtonia aguacate. The sequence goes on along the minus strand of JACCPH010000006.1, from coordinate 51,552 downwards.
CACGCACTTCATCACCTCCCGGTCAGACGGCAGCTCGGCCGCAATGTCCATCGTCATCTTGTCCAGGTGACGCGACGACATGAGGGGGAAGGGGGCCGAGTTGTCGAGCCCGAGTATCGACCGCATGTCTTGCCGTATGTATTCGACGCCCTCTTGGTGTTGGTTGGGCGACTGCTCGCGCAGCAGGGCAGGAATGCTATTCTGTCCGAGGTAGCGGGTTATATCATTCACGTCGGCGTCGACTGGTTCCGTACACGTGTTAGCGCTGCGGACCACGGAACGAGCACATGTTGCAGGCCTGACTGCGTGGGATCAAAAGGGGGGCGGAGGAGAGAAGGGGGGAAGGGGGGGAGGGGGGGGGGTACTAGCTCACCCCGGATTGGGCTTTCTGTGGCCGGCTCCAGACTCGTACGACGGCCCTCGCTGCCGGCTGGGGAGTGGTGTCGCTTCTTGTTGGCTGCCAGGAGGTTGCTGTCCGACGCCACCGACCCTTGCTTGGCCGACGACGGCCGGTTGGGCTTGTAGGAGCACAGCTGGGCGTGGTCCCGCTTGACGCAGTTTTCACATGGTTGCTTGTTGTCGCATTTGACCTTGCGCTGACGGCATGGCCAACACGCAGTTCCTAATACCAGGGCAAATTGGTGTCATTGGTTAGCCTTGTGGCCCCCTTTCGGGATCTGAACTAGGTGGATGAGACACCTCGCAAAGCTAAGGTACCCTGGGGGGGGGGGAGAGGAAGAAGCCGAGACAACTACGGTCCCAGAAGCTGGCCACAATATGGTGCCCATGCAAAAGACATACCGTAGCGCACCTTGCGATGCGAATGAATTATGCGATTGGCTTCTTCGGCTGTGAGTCCCTCGTGCACGGGGCTCTCGTGATGTTCCGTCATGACGGTGCTGTTCCTTCGAGGCGGCTCGGAGAGTTCGGCAATGCGACAGACAGGCGCGGCCAGCAGCTGGTACGACCGCTGCGTCTAGAACACGACAATCTCGAGATCAACGAGGCAGGTGTATCGCATACGCATACAGGGTATACGGCTATACAAAGTGGAGAGAGTTCGGCGCACGTATGGCGTTGATGGATCGGACCATCAGAAAAGGCTGGCGGAGGGGGTTCGGTCGCACGATGCCGATAGAAATCCGAGGAGGGGATTTGAATGCTGCTCCGCATTTCAACTGCGTAAAATATTATGTAATCAGACTCACAGACCGTGCCATTGTATTTGCACGGTCTGAATTGGCACGGTGTCAGCGGTAATAAAAGACGACCCGCCGCGGAAAGCGCCAAGCTAAGCCGCTGTGATAGTGACGAGAAGCACAGCCTTCTGCATTTAGAGTTCCGCACCCTGCAGGACGGCTTGCTTTCCAGCCACAGCTGCTTCTTTAATTATCGCAATTCTGCCTCGTGGCCCTTGGTCGCAGCTTGGCGAGGCGGCAACGACGCCACAGCACTGCGAAATTGGTCGTGTGAACAGGGGTTGGAATCGGACGACTGCGAATCAGCATGCTTGCCAACTGCGCGCCTTGTTCCTCTTGGACAAACTTGTTTCAGCCAACACGGGAGACGCCCGAGATAGGCGTTCTTAGGCGTTCCGCCGTGTGGGGGAACGAGCAGTGGGCGGAGCAGCGCCTGCTCAGAAAAGAGGTATATCTACGAGATCCGTCGGTTGTCGCTTCGTATTTGTAGTATCGTTCATACCCCTCTTTCAACAGCCCACTACTCGTTCAATTGAGCCATTCGCTCCTTCCCAATACTGTCTGCTTCTTGGAATGTGCTATGCCATATCTTTGACCTTGACTCAATCTCTGCCTCTGCTGGATTTTTCAAACCTCAGCCTTGTCTTTTTTGACCCCGACAGCTCACCCCGCTGAGCGAGCAATTGCTGTGCGCTCCACGCCATTCTCCTTAGTGTTCCCGAAATTGCCCCCTCTCCCGCACTACGGCGAACGGCCATTGCCGGATACAATGGCCCCCAGAACCCCGGAGTCTCCGGCCACACCCCACAGGAGGGGCGTGGAGAGCAAGTCTAGCGATCCAGGCCGAGATCAGGCTGCGAGGCTGAATCGCAAGTACAAACTGGGCATTCCTCTTTCCGAGGAGCCACTGTCGCCTGCCCAGAAAGAGCAGCGAGCGAGAACCAATGTCGACTTCCAGCGACACAACAGCATCGTCAACCTCTTGCGGTTCCACTACTACAAGGGAACCACACAGCTGCAGTCCGTTCTTGACGACTTTGACGATGCCGTCCAGGATGTGACCAGTGACTGGGGCTACCGTAGCCTGCGGTCCAACCCCGTGCCAACTGGCCTCGCACGCCAAGTCTTGCTGCAGAAAACCCTCCTCGACGTTCTTGATGACGCAAAAACTTTTTACAACAAGAACGTCACGCAAGACGATCCTTCCAAGTCGTCGGCATGTCAAAAAAAGGATGCTAAGCGCGGAGGCATGGCTGCAGATGTGGTCCCAGAAAGCCAAGGCAGCGGCCTTCGAATTGTGAGTGGCTAGTCACTCGAAGCCCCAAAGGTCATGTCAGTCCTCATTAATACCTCAAGCTGCAGAACATCGTACAAAATAGCAGTGACGATGAGCACGACGATTCGTCGAGCGGCACAGGCGGCGGCTCCGACATTGCGGCTGATATTGATTCTGTGCCGGTCCACACGCAACTTGGAGCCTCTGTCCTGCGCTCAGCTGCCAATCCCGAAGTCCAAGAGTGGAAAGAGGAGGTGCCACGCGAATTGACGAGAAGCCCCAGCAGCTCCTCCGTGTCTTCGGCCATGTTCTCAGCCATGGACTCTTTTGAGGAGACCCAGACGACGGCAGACTTTGACGACAAGGCCGACAGCGCTGAGGACAAATCCCCCTCGCAAACGCTGCGGCGTTCACTGTCTCAAGAGTCATTTCCCATGTCAGAGTCTGACCTAGAGGCCTTTGAAAATACCATTCAGCTTTACGACGACCCAGCGTCTTCGGACCGAAACGAGCCGAGCTCGCCGTGCAGTATCCCAGAAATGGCCAGCCTTCACCTTTCTGATCCTGCTGCGGACGCTCCGGATGTCTCGTTGCCTGCAGAAGTTCCCGGCTTACAAGACCGCCTGACTTCGGTGTTCCGTACGATATTTCATACCCTTTGTGAATGTGTCACATTTCAACTAACACGAGCCAGCGACGACTCCCAATTGGCTAGCCAAGGCACCCTTTCCAATTGTGTGGGAGATGACGCGGATTTCCGTTGCGTGCAACGTCGACCTGAACAGCATTTCCATGTCCTACTCGGCGGCCTGGCGAGACCAAGACGAGTTTCGCAAGTCTGTCTCGCGACACCCAAGCTTTGCCGGAAAGATGCTCCCTGAGCGATCAGACCAACTTGCGTGGACTACGGCGTTGAGCGAAGAGAAGGTCTATGGCAGTTCCATGCAGACTGTTGTTTACATGGCTTCGTTGAGTTACAACTTGGACTCTTCTGGTCCGCTTTACTTTGTGACCCTTCGCTCTCTTGCCCTCGACAAGTCGCACCGTCTTTCCCGGCAGTTTGGAGCGGACCGTTTTCTTGAAGTGGTGTTTCCCACACATCACTCCAGCCATTGGGCGGTGCCGCACGTTCTTTACAATGACGATGTTGCCATCCGACAAGTGAACAAGTGGCTGACACGCCAGCGCCATGCCTTTGTTGGCAGACACTGGGCAGCCTTCTTCACCAAGAATGCCGAAAGGAAGAAAACATCCAACAAAGACGAAACTCCAGGGAAGAGGAGCGAAAACATTGTCCAGGAGAGAATCTCTCTCTTTTCTGAAACTGGGCTAGGGATACCTGCTACGGCAGAGTGCCCCGTCACCGACGTACTGGAGTGGCTCTTGATGTATAACCAGTTCCCAGAAAATCGCAGTCAGCCATACCTAAAGCTGTTCTCTCGCATAGCACTTGGTATGCGAAGTTGTCCATTTTGAAAGCGGCCTCCCATTCTAACATTCTCTAGGCCTTAGTCGAACAAACCCGACGGTGGTGTTCGAGCCGCATCAATTGCGGATCAGAAGCGAGGATATCCGTTCCTCGATCAAGGATGAGGCCAAGGGCGGAGGCCAAGGAGAGGTGATGAACGATGGTGTTGCGCGCATGTCCTTGAGTGTTGCACGCAAACTGCGATCGGAGCTCGCGCTTAGTGACCTCCCCACTGCTATCCAGGGACGTCTGGGAAGCGCCAAGGGTATGTGGATTCTTGACACGGAGGATCCTGGCTGCGAAGATTGGATAGAGACATATCCGGCACAGCGCAAGTGGAAGTGCGACTCGCGTGAAGTGAATCACCGGACGCTCGAAGTGCGCAAGCATGTTTCAGAGGCTCGTTCGGCGGATCTGAACAAACAGTTTCTCTTCATTCTCGAAGACCGGGCGCTTGACAAGGATCGCATGCATCGCGTTCTCGGTGACATCTTGAAAGGCAGTCTTAGTCGGGAGTTGGAGCAACAGAAGGCCGCATTGAAGCACCCGCTCCTGCTTTTGTCATGGGTGCATGAAAATGCGTGCTACAAAAGCGAACGATCCAAACGCTTCGAGGTGCCGTTCCTCGGTGGGATACCAGACCGAGACGAAGAAATGCTGCAGCTTCTTCTAAAGAGCGGGTTCAACCCCCAGGACCAAAAGTTTATGTGGGAAAAGGTCTATGATATGCAAAAGCAAAAGTGCGAACGGCTCAAGGAAAATCTGCACGTGCGAGTTGGGCGGACAGCCTATCTGCTCATGGTGGTGGACTTTCTGGGTGTCCTGGAAGAGGGCGAAGTTCAAGTGTGCTTTTCGTCCAAGTTCCAGACTGAGGCAGACTGTGAACCGGATAGCAACGGTGACGACGGCTCCTTCTCTGACACGCTCCTGGTGGGAAGAGAGGTTCTCGTTGCACGGACGCCCGCTCACTTCCCAAGTGACATGCAGAAGGTGAAGGCGGTATTCCGACCGGAGCTGAGAGCGCTCAAGGACGTCATCATATTCTCGTCAAAAGGCGCCTCTCCGCTCGCAACTAAGTTGTCTGGCGGTGACTACGACGGCGACTTGGCCTGGGTTTGCTGGGATCCACGGATCGTCGACAACTTTGCCAACGCGCCCGATCCGGAAGAGTACGACCTCCGGAAGATGGGATATATGCGAAAGGTCAAAACGACGCTGGCTGAATTGGCACCGACAGTGCCTCTGTCGCAGCCCATGCCCCAAACCGTTGTCGAAGACATGATCGAGAGCAGCTTCCAGTTCAACATGAGAGAAAACCTCCTTGGGAAGCTGACTGTGTACAAGGAGCATCTTTGCTACCAGCGCGGCACGATCGGTGACAAAACGGCGGCCATTCTCAGCACTCTTCTAAGCGATCTTGTGGACCAAGCGAAGCAGGGCTACGACTTCACGTCGGAAGACTTTAAGCGCCTGAGGACCGAACAGCTGGAGGGCCTAAAAAGGGGACGGCCGCCCCCAGAGAACTTAGTCCCTCCGGCCTATAAGGGGAGCAGCTGGGGTCGGAAGGGGAGGCCGATCACTCACCTTGTCGACTACCTCAAGTTTGCAGTGACACAGCCAGTCATCAAGAGTGAATTGAGAGCTCTGCATGCTAGCCGGCTGACGGGGCGCAGAGAGGACGGCGCCTGTCCAGAGTTCTGGGACCCGGACTTGGCTGAGCCAGCCAAACATTTCGAGGCCTTGGCCAAGACGTCGGCAGCATGCCACCACATTTTGCAGGGTCTGAAGGCGGACATTAGGGAAGTCAAGGAGAGCTGGGATAACAGCACGAAAAAATGGAAGGCGACGACGAAACAAGTCGGGTCGAGCCAGAAAAGCGAGGAAGACTTGGGCTACCGAGAGCGTCTTTTGCGTCTGTATGAGCAGTGGAGACAGATCCCCATCCGGCTGCCCGAGGCCGAGGCCGAGGCCGATGGCGGCCCCAGTGGCAACCAGAGTCGCCATGCTCGAGCACGCAGCGACACGGACACGGCGCTTGCGCTGCTGCGACAGGACTACCTTGCGGATCCAGACTACAGCCAGTGGGCGCTGATCCGTGCTAGCCAGACGTTCCGCATGTGGTACCGAAGCAGCCCTGGCCTCGCGTGGAAGATGGCTGGACGACAGCTGGCGGTGATCAAGGCATTGACGACAGACGGCAAGGGCCGCAGTGGAAACAGCCTGGACGGATGTAGTGGGGGTAGCATTAGTGGGCTGCAGGGGGCCAAGGTGATGATGACGGCGGCCAGCTATGCGGCGTGCCGGCCTGACAGCAAAGTGGTCAAGAAGATTGCGGCAAAGCTGCAGAAGGAGGCGATGGAGAGCGATGACGAGGAATTCTTTTCCAGCTACGAGGACGACACATGAGGGGTGCTCCCGGGGTTTTGTGTTTTGCGATTCTTACTTGGTATGGATTGAACCGAACAATGGCATTGGCATATGCCAACTGAGACAGGACTTTTCTGAATCTACTTTTGGACTACTTTTGGACTACTTTTGGACTACTTTCTTGCACGCTACTGGAATCTCCTTTTAGGCAGACTACTTTCTACAGACCACTTTCTACTCCTTCTTCCACTCGCCTTTCTTGACGCGGTTGCAAAGGTCAAGCAGACGGTCGGCGGCCCAGGCAAAGTCGTCGAGGTCGAGGTAGATCTGAGCGCTGAGGCGGACCCAGAAGTGGCCTTCGTAGACGAGGAACATGAAGTAGGTGTCGTACTCGTCGGCGGCGCAGCGCTGCATCCACTGCCAGACGTCGGCGACGCGGGAGAGGGGGATGGCGCCGGTGGCCAGGTCGACATTGTCGCCATCCGGGACGGTGGTGAGCGGCAGGCGCACGGTGGCGAGGCAGCACTGGCGGATGCGGCTGGCGGGGTGGTCGATGACGTCGGTGCCGAGGCGGGCGGCGACGAGGTCGGCGGCGTCGGCGGCGAGGCGGAAGCAGTAGTCGCGGATGGCCTGCTCGCCGCCGCAGACGCGCTGGCGGAAGGCGATGGCCTCGGGGATGCAGAGGTGGGGGGTGTAGTCGAGGGTGCCGACCTCGGCGAAGAGCTGGGTAAAGTAGTTTTGGGGCGACGACTGGGTCTTGTCGGCGGTCTGGACGACGCGCCGCCGCGCCGGGTCGGGCTCGAAGCCGTGGGACACGGGCAGGCTCATAAAGAGCTGCGGCTGGTTGCGAAAGGGCACGTAGAGCACGGCGCAGCCGCGCGGGACAAAGAGCCACTTGTGGGCATTCGACACGAAAAAGTCGGGGCGCACGGTGCCGCCGAGGCTGGTGAGGTCGAGCTGGCCGAGCGCGTGGGCGCCGTCGATGAGCGACTGCACGTGCAGCTCGTCGCGGCACACGGCCGCGAGGCGCTCCCAGGGCATGCGCACGCCGGGGATGGAGACGACCGTGTCAAAGACGACGAGCCGCGGCGTCAGCCCCTTGGCCACGGCCGCCGCGTAGGCCGCCCGCAGCTTGTCGAGGACGGCGTCGTCGCTGTCGGCCGGACAGTAATACGTGACCGGCACCTCGACGGTGACCAGCCGCCCCGTCTCGGCCAGCGCCTGCAGCGTCTTGTGGCAGGCCGCGTACATGGTGCGAAAGTAGAGCACGGCGTCGCCCGCGGCGGCCGACCAGCGCGCCGCCAGGTTGTGCAGCACAATGTTGACGCCCGTCGTCGCGTTGGCCACCAGCGCCACCTCGTCCACGTGCACGTCGGCGCCCAGCAGCGGCGCCACCGCCGCCCGCGCCCGCTCGTGCAGCGCCGGCTGCTCAAACCGCTTGTACAGGTCCGGCCGCGCCTCGTGGTCGTGCAGCCGCTGCTCGCGCACCCGCTGCACCTCCGCCGGGAACGTGCCGTACGAGCCGTGGTTCAGCGAGTGGTGGCCCGGCGCAAAGCTAAAGAGCGCGCGCATGGGCTTGCCAAAGGCCACAAGGTCGGTGCTGGAGACCGCGCCGGTGCCGGTGCCGGTGCTGGCACAGTCTCCGACACCGGCAGCACCGGCAGCGGGGAGGTCGTCTTTGCTGTCGCGGAGGGGTTCCATTTTGACAGTCAAGAAGAAGGAATGAATGCCGTTGACACTGTTGCGGTACTTCTGTTGACCAGGTCGCGTCGGCCTCTTTAAAACCAACTCAATGAGTCACGGTCCTACGTTATCTACGCCCGCGAAGGAGTCACAGATACGGCGTGCATGCGTGTTGGCGCGAAGAAACTGGAAAATCAAAGGGCGTGCATTGTCAACTGTGGGGATGCTCGCATTATTAGTTCAATGTGGCTTGCCTGCCGGCTTGCCGTGGCTTAGTACGATTACATACACAGCTTACATAACAAGGTTGGCTCCTGGGCTAGGGCTGCTGGACCTGAGCTATTTGTAGCTGTTTTCTCCCCGGTTCAGCCGCCAACGTCACTGGCACGAATGTTGGCCTGACCCCAGAACGCCAAGACCATCCGTAACCGCAACATGTGACGACACGAATGCATACGAGTGATTTTTCAGGGGCAATTCGCCGTGCGAAGACTCGTGTACCAGTCGTAAAGCAGTCGTGTACCAGTCGCATACGAGTCGTGTTCCAGTCGCATACGAATCGTGCACTGGCTACCCCCCTTTTCCCTTTTCCTGTTTCTGCCCATCTATTTGTACACTAGTCGGCTGCGCTTGCCGGTTTGCCATTCGCTTGGTCATTCTTTCCCTCTGTCTTCATTTCTTTTGCCCCCCTGCACTACTTTCGCTTCTCGCCATTTGTTTTTTCTATTTTCGTTCCATCCAACACTCCTTTCAACGGTCGACAAGCCCCCCCCCCCACGCTATTCCCCCCCGTTCCGCCCCGGACGACAGCTCGACCCGACCGACCGAAACGTAAGATCTCTCTTACATAGTACACTCGCTCACCACCACCTCACTCCCATTCTCAGCACCCCGTGCAAGAATGGTGAACCCGCCACCACCATGATGAATCGACGAATTGCCCTGGCGGCAGCCATCGTGCTCGCCTTTCTCGTTCTATGGCACGTGCCCGTCGTGCCCGACTACTCGGCCGAGGCCTGGAAGACGGCTAAGACGTCGTTTTCCGGCTCGCTCGGAAGCAGCGGAAGCAGCACCGACCTGAACAAACCCTCCCCCCCGCGGCCACCCTACATCGACGACAGCCGCCGCATCCACATCGAGACGTACTTTGAGCAGGTCTTCTCGGCAGAAGACCCGGCACCGCTGTACAACTACCCGGCGCTGCGGCAGGCGTGTGCGGCGGCGGACTGGGCCGACGACGCGCCCTACCTCAACTGCATCGGCATGGACGCCGGCATCACTTCGGTGGTCAGCCAGATCAAGGTGTGCCTCAAGATGGCCGTCGAAACGGGGTCGCACCTGCTGCTGCCCAAGATGCCGCTACGCGACTCGAACAACCTGGAAGAGTTCAACTTTCTCAACCAGGACGCCTACATGGCCTACGACAAGTGGTTCGACCTCGACCACCTGCGGCGCCAGCTCAGCCGCACCTGCCCGCGCATGAAGATCCGGCACCCGGACGAGCTGGTCCACGACGTGGTCGTCAACGACCGCTTCTCCATCATGTGCACCGACGCGCCGGGCTACGTCAAGCTGCACAGCTTCTTCTGGGTGGGACGGCCGTTTGCGCCCTTTTTCCGCGAGATGCTGCAGACACGGCGAGCAGAGGCCAGGGCGGCAGCGAAGCTGTCGCCGCCGGCGAAGCGGCCGCCCAAAGACGGCATCACCGTGGTCGACACCGACTCCGAGTTCATGGTGTTCCGCATCACCGACGACCCGACCGGCCGGGAGCTGCGGCTGTGGAACGACCTGGCCCACCTGGTGCGCTTCCGGACGGGCGTGCGCCGCATCATCGACCGCCTGCTGCAGCAGCTGCCGCCCAACTCGATGTACTACGGCGTGCACTTCCGCGCCGAGAACGACAGCATCTGGAGCTCGGCCGAGCACCAGCTGGCTGTCGACCTCGACGCCCTCGACCGCGCCTGGAACATGTACGGGGGCGCCCGCGACGATCCCCCCCAGCCCAAGCCGCCCGTCTACCTCGCCTGCGGCGACGCCGCCCAGGTCGAGCGCTTTGCCGCCGCCGGCGCGGCGCGTGGCTGGAACGTCACCCACAAGTGGCGGCTCGCCGCCGCCGCCGACGCCGGTGCCGGCCGGCCCAATGCCGACGCTGCCGGCGTCGCGCTGGACGACCAGTCCACGCTCACCTCGGCCATCAACGACCTCCCCTTTGACTTTCAAGGCGCCGTGGACATGGGCATCATGATGCGCAGCCGCTTCTTCATCGGCCTGCAGGGCAGCGCCTTCTCCTCCACCATTGGCAACATGCGCGACGTCACCGGCCGCTACCGCGGCAGCTCCTTTGACAACATGGATGAGGGTGCCCACACCCACCTCTTCAATGACGTGGACGCCACCGAATACGCGTGCTGTCTGTAGAGTGGGTGGGGTGGATGGGAAACTAGAAAACTGGGAAAACGGTGGCTAAACATCACAACGGCAGTCAAAACTACATCGGACTGCATTTCATTTGTCTTCATGGATCGGACTGCAACGGACTGCATCGACTGCAGCGGACTGCATCGGACTGCATCGGATTTTGCATCAGACTGCGAGCGGGGCAGCCAGGTGGTTTTTTGCGCGTTACAGGCGTTCAAGGCAAAAAAGCGTGGGGATTCAGAAACAGTAACCGAGTAATAATAGTAATAACACAAGCCGAGGGAAACAATTCGAAACAAAATTAACAAGGGGCCAAAAATAGAAAGATGCAGTCATAAAAAACCAAACAACAGAAACGCTCGACAAGACGCCTCCACTCGTACATTCAGGAGGGGGGGCGGGAAAAGGGACACGAGACCAGATTCCAAGCCGAGCTCAAGTCCCATGAGACGAGCACCGAAGCTGGGAACGGCCACGCTCTCCTCTCTCTGTCCGCACCTCTCCTGCGCGCGGTCTGTGTTTCACATTATGAGGGCCAGTCCGGAGGGGGGGGGAGGGGGGAGGGGGGGGGACCCCACCTCCCTCTGCCTGTGTGGCCAGCGGCCGAGAGCAGCACACCGTGGTGCTCCCGGAGCCGCCGCCGCGGACCTGCTACGAGCCGTCGTGAAGACCGCGCAGCACGAGCCAGGCGTCGAGGTTGCCCGAGCTGTTGCTGTGCTCAGCAGCTCCGTCCCAAACCATGTCCAGGTCGTCCAGGTCGTCCCCGTGGGGCACATCCATGTCCACGACCCAGTCGTCGTCACCGGCGTCGTCACCAGCGTCGTCACGGCCAGCGCCACTGCTCGTGACCTCAGCGTCCTCCACCAACTTTTCATCTTTCTCTTCTTCTTTCTCTTCCTCGTCCTCGTCCTCGTCCTCCAATTCATAAACAATGTGGATGCACGGCCGACTGGTCGCAGCTGTCGCCAAAAGGTCCGTCTCCATGGCCGTCGTCTCCTCCTCCTCCCTGGCGAGAAACCGCGCCAGCGCCTCGTCGTCGGACAGCTGCGCCCGCGACAGGTCCAGCGGCAGCACCACGGGCGACTCGACGCCCGCGCTGCAGTGCTCCCAGCGGTCCAGCGCCGGCCAGGCCCCCCGCCGGTGATGGGGTCGGCGCCGCGGCTGTCGTAGCCGCTGCCCAGGGTACTGCCCGAGGCGCTGCTTCTGCCGCTGCCGCCGCGCGTCCTGGATCGGGTACAGCGGCGTGTCGTGGGCGATGCAGTCAAGGCCAAAGGAGGCGTCGTGGGGGGTGTCGGATTCGCACGACGTCGCCTCCTTCGCCTCCGGCTCGTCGTACAGTATGCCGAGGCTGTACAGCTCCGCGTCCGAGGCCACGTCGGCGAGGTGCACGACCCCCGAGAGTGCTGCCTTGGACGTGCTGGCCGCGCGGAAGGCGCCCTGCCGCTCGAGGCTGGGCGGCCGCGCGCGTGTGCGGTCGCGTGCGCGGTCGCGGTCGCTCTCGATCGGCAGCACCATGTTGCTGCGGGCCAGCTCGACCGGGTCGTCCTCGACGAGGCGGGCATGGCGGTTGTGCCGCCGTGGCAGGCCCGGCAGAGGGCCCCAAGGCGATGACCGGCGGCGGTGACAGGCCGTGTCGTTGTCTGCGGCCTCACCCGCTTCCGTCTTGGCCTGGCCAAACTTGGCCCGGTACCACGCCGTATGGCCCAGCCGCTGGCCGGCCACTTGCATACGGCGGGCCTGGTGCGGCCGCACCGTCGTAGTGGGATGGCGACCAAGACCACGAACGGCGTCGGCGTCGGCGTCGGTGCCGATCCAGTAAAAGTCAGCCCAGCGCTGCGTCTGCCGCTGGCTGAGGCGCGTCTTGGGGGCACCACGGCGCCAGTCACGGCTCTGGCCGCGGCCGGGCGGCAGGTGGCGGAAATCCGTCAGGCCAGCACCGTCATGGCCGTGGTAGTCGTCGTCTGACAAAAACAAGGCGACGTCCGAGACCGAACAGTCGCCGGTGGCATCGTAAAGAACGAGACCCATGACGCGAAAAAGTCAAGGGTATTTAAGTATGCAAAGTGCGAGTGAGTCAAGCAGGTGGGAAAAGAAAGCGTTACGTGTCAGCTTAAGCTGTCGCACATGTCGCCGAGAGGGCGTCAAGGGCGTGAGAGAAAGGAAAAAGACACAGTTTGCTGGACAATGGTGGAAGTCTGGGGAAGACTGGAGAAAGAGTGACGAGCTATTATACCAGCAAGGCGTGTGTGAGCAAGACGGAGGAGTCAGCTTCTCGGAGTTGAGTGGGCGGGTCCGCCATCCCGAAAGGATGGGACGGAAAGAGGACTACGAGACCACTACGCGAGGTATGGTGTGCCTTGCTGGCTGGTCATTCTGAAGCATCGCCCGGGCTGGCCAGCCAATGGCGTTCCTTGGCGATGCGCCTGGGTCGGCGGGGGGTGGTGTCGCAGGTCCGGTGACTCACAGGGCTGAGGCCGGACTTAGCCTGCTAATCTGCGAGAACGGCCGCCATGAGGTCTGGGGCGCAGCTGCCTGCCAGGCAGACCAGGCAGAGAGGGCCACTGCGCAGGATGCTTACATCCGACTGTGAGACGCCATTTTGAAAACGGCATTCCTTGCGAGGAGGATGGCAGGTTCTCATGTTTTGGCAGAAGGTCCTCAAGTTTTGACAAAAATACAAAGCACAAGACTGCGGCTGGATTGTGTCATTGACAGGCGCCGGCAGTCTGTGGGTCCGCTGAAGAATTAGTCATTCTGGACGAGTGATGTGATATGACGTTTTGGCGTCTCCATAATTCGTCTGATACAGCCTGATGCAAATTTACGAGTATTGACTGTCCTTCATCCTGATGGAGCATTGGACTCCTTCCACCTACTCATACCGGTCGCTCGCGTCGTGCGCGGGCCGGTAGACAAAGTAGTCGAAGCGGGCCGGCATGGCGGTGCCGTTGATGTCGGACGCGGCCATGCCCACAAAGGCGCCCGTGAAGCTGCAGCCGCGGCCGGGCTGCGTGCCGCACTCGTCCGAGAGGATGGACGCGTCGTAGACGCGGCCAATCTTTTGCAGGGCGTGACCCTTGTCGCCGCCGCCGCTGCCGCTGCCGCCGCCCTCGCCCTCTGTCGCATACCAGAACTGCAGGCGGCGGCCGCGGACCGTGGCGGCCAGCGTGACCTTGCCGGTGGCGGGGATGGGCACGGCCGGGGCGAGCGGCTGGGCGAGGTCGCCGTAGGGGTAGGAGATTTCCGAGGTGAGGATCTGCAGCTCGCGCTGGCCCGGGCGGTCGTCGGCGGCGGTGACCGAGAGGTAGAAAAAGTTGAACGCGCCGTAGTACAGAATGAGGCCGGCAAACTGGCGCTCGTCGGCGGGGGCGACGTCGACGACGGTCTCGGCGTCGAACGAAAAGTGCGTCTGGCGGCGGGCCACGAGCGCCTGCTCGAACCACGAGCCCACCGACTCGCGGCCCAGCAGCACGAGCTGGCCGGTCTCGTTGTCGCAGCGCAGGATGCGCTCGGGCTGGGGCGTGCGCAGCCACTGGAAGTCGGGGTGCAGCCAGGGGACGAGGCCGGCGTGGACGGCGTGGGCGTCGTCGACGTTGTCGCTGCTTTCGCCGTAGCACCTGCCCGCGTCAAACGTGTACCGCTGCTCCGCCCAGTACGGCGACGTGGCCGGGTCGTCGTCGCGGGTGCCCGGCACGTCCACGCGCAGCGACGGCACCGGCCCGCCGTCGACGTAGAGCCAGCCGTCGTCGGCCCAGTGCGCCGCCTGGATGGCCGTCTCGCGGCCCAGCACACAGCGCCGGTCCTGCGTCGTCGGTCGCCCCGTTAGGTGCACTAGGTAGGTGCGGCGGCCGTCGGGCGTGTCGACTAGGCTGCCGTGGCCCGCCCGCTGCAGCGCCGCCCGCGGGTGGTCCTTGCTCGTGAGAATGTGCGCGTCCGGGTGCGTCTCGTAGGGCCCCCAGACGCTGCCGCTCGTCGACCGCGCCAGCGTCGCCGCGTGCGCGTATTCGGTGCCGCCCTCGGCCGTCAGCAGGTAGTACACGCCGCCGCGCTTGTACAGGTGCGGCGCCTCGGTGATGGCCAGCTCGGTGCCCCGGAAAATGTTGCGCCGCGGACCCACGAGCCGCCCCTGGGCCGCGTCAAACTCTTGCAGCCCGATGCCGGCAAAGGCCGTGCCCGTCGCCGTGCGCTGGCGGTAGTCCCACAGCATGTTGACGAACCACTTGCGGCCGTCGTCGTCGTGGAACAGCGACGGGTCGAAGCCCGAGCTGTTGGCGTACACCGGGTCCGACCACGGGCCCGTGATCGCCGGCGCGTGCACAATGTAGTTGTGGCTGTCCTTGAAGCTGCCGTCCCGCCGCTTCACGTCCGAGTACACCAGCCAGAACTGCGTGCCGTCGTGCGTCAGACACGGCGCCCACACGCCGCCGCTGTCGGGGTCGCCGCGCATGTCCAGCTGCGTCGCGCGCGTCAGGGGTCGCGACACCAGCGTCCAGTTGGCCAGGTCTGTCGAGTGATGGATCTGCACGCCCGGGTACCATTCAAACGTCGACGTCGCAATATAATAGTCGCCGCCCACCCGCACAATCGACGGGTCGGCGTTGAAGCCGGGCAGGATGGGGTTGCGCACGAGAGGCATGGTTGCGTCGAGGCGGAGGCGGAGAAGGAGGAGGAGGAAGAGGAGGAGGAGACATCGTTGGGAGCAGCATCAGCGGCTTCGCGAGCGGCAGGTCGAACGCCATGTCTGGCGAGATATACGAGCGCGAGTCCTCGCCGGCAGGACGGCCTCGAGACTCGTCCTCAGCTACCCCGACTACAAATATGTCTGAGGCTGGGCGTGGTTGGCTGCCACTTTAGCCGCGACGCTGGATTTAGCCGGCGCACTGTGACTTGCTGGATGGCCTTGTTCTGCAGCGGGGAAGCTCTCGCACTAGTTTGTATCCGGATACACATACCACGTGACCGTCCAGTGGGGACCGCAGGTGGCCATTCTGCAGCAGCCTTTTCGACTGACACCGTATTCGGAAAAGACGCCATGTTGCCGTAGCAGTCGCAACGCATGAACCCTCGTGTTCTGACACGTTCTAAAGATCTGAAAAGGGCGACGCGCCTGCTGCTCGTACGTTTGGCGATGACAACGACGGATTTTTCGGATGTCGTCGCCGGCTGCTTTTGGCAGGAGTCTGGAGAGAGCTGGCTGTTGGTTGTTGGCCGTCGGACCGACAAGGGGCAATATTAACTGAATCTTGGATAGGGGCATCTCGACCAACGCCACACTCCCGCGAGAACCAAGAGTTGCTCCCTGCACACCACGCACAAGACACACACGAACCTGTTCACGCGCTCGCTGCTCGGACCAGCCTGCGATTCAATGCCTGGACGGTCCGTGGCCGCGGGAAATTGCTCAAGGCTCTCCGGGCGGAGCACTGTGGGGGCAGTGACAGGGCCCGTGGGCCGTCCTGTGTTCCTGCACAAAAGGGCCTATCCGCGACGCTGGTGGCGCCGGTGGGCGCTGGGGGGACCACTGATGGGCGCTGGGAGGGGCCACTGGTGGGTGCTGGTGGGCGCTGATGGGCACTGCCCCCCCCCTGTAGACGACAAACAGCACTGATCGACCCTGGGAAATTGCCTGTCCCTAAAGGGGCTTAGCCGCAACGGTAGCATCTCCCCTATCCTTCACGTCGGACGACTGCAACCGTCAGCCTCGACAGCTGCAGTGGTCTCCCATCCCCCCCCCATCCCAGCAACCCACCGGCGTTTCTACAAAAACCAATAGTGGCGTCAAGGACTAGCTGAAATAGGCAATGCTGGCAGGGAGGCTGCCTGGTGATGGAGTGACGTCCGGTTCGATGGCCCGGCGAATGGGGGGTTTCGGCCGCCGCATAAAGACAATGCCAACGGTGCTGGTGGTGCTGGTGGAAGAAGCTTAGCCCAAACGAGGCAATTGCCTGCCATCCACAAACATCTTGAAACATCCGCTACGCTTTTCTCCTTGCCGTTTCTCTCTCTTCCCTTCCCATTCTCTCTCCCCCCCCAGGTTTCTATTTCTGTAATGCTACGTCTGGGCTGGTTAGTCCCCTAATACTTTTGTCGGTACGCGGCCTGTTTGTTTTTGCTTGGTTTTTCCTGTCTTTCTGACTCCTATTGTCGTCCAGTCTCTCTCCTTTCGGACTCATTCCCTCTCTTTTTTTTTTTTTTTTTCGTCAGTCGCTTTTGTCTCTCACTTCGTCTCTCACTTTTTTCGTCTGTCGTTTTCGACTCTTGTCCTTCGTTTTTTGTCTGTCGCTCTCGTTTTTTTCGGTTTGGTCTCCAGCGCAGTTTCTCTGGCGAGAATGGGTCGTTGGCTGGTCCTGTCTGCTGGCAAGAGGGGATCCTTGTGATCGAAGCATCGGCATCAAATCATACGGCGACACGTTCCAGCGCTCTTTTTACCTGGACTCTCTTTCTGCATTTGCATTTTCCCCAGCTTCGACATTGCAAAGACTGATGAGGCTGTTCGCCTCCCACATTCGTTTCCTTCCGCCAGACCAGTTCTGCGTCCATCTTTTACGTCGGTTCCAGGAAGCCGTACTCAGGAACCGCAAACCGAATTTCCTATCTGAGATCGCCGATCATTCCCGACCGGGGCTCCTCATTTTGATTTCTCTCAACCATGGTCGCCATCCCTTCGGTCAACGACCAACGGGACCACGGCACCCGCTCACTGTCTTCCCTCGTCTACACCGCATGGAATGCGCTCAGCCGGCGTGCCGGCCGGGGAAGCAGCAGCAGTAGCAACAACAGCAACAGCAACAACAACAGCAACAACAACAACAGAAGCAGTGGCAGCGACAGCAATGAACTGCCCGATGGGTGGTCAGCTCCATCTGGTGCGCCATCACCAGAGGACGACACCGATAGCATGACCACGGCCGAGACCGCGCAACCGTCGTCGTCGTCTTCCACATTTGCTTCCACACCAGCTGCGTCGACAGCAGCTGCACCAGCAGCCACGGCCGGCACGGCCACAGCCACGGCTACGGCTTTGATATCGAGCACGGCAGAGGCCAACAAGATCAACATGGCTGCAAATGCCGGCAGCATCACGACGACAGCCGCCACGGCGACCGCCTCGCTGGTCGACTCCGTCTCCGGCACCTGGGTGTCCGCTTACGTGGCCGTGGACGGCCAGACGGTGTCGGCGTACCTCAACAGCGACGACCGGATCGTGTCGGCGGCGTACACGGGCAGCGACGGCCTGCTCACCATTGTGTCCTACACACCCAAGACGACCACAGTCGCTGCAGCCGACTCGGCCGTCACGACGGTCACGGCGCTGGTGACGGCGTCCGGGAGCGCCGACAACGCGCCGCCGACCACGACCACAGGCGCAGGCACCGCCAGCACCCATTCTGACAACAGCAGCACCAGCACCACCAAGTCGTCGGGGAACCACACCGCGATGATTGTCGGTCTCGTCGGTGCGTATCTTTTCCTCTGCCGTTTTTTTTTTTTTTTTTTTTTTTTGTCTCATGCTAACCTCGCAGTGGGCGTTGTCGTGATCGCTGCCATTGTCCTCCTTCTCTTCTTCTTCCGCCGCTCTCGCGTCGTGCGCTCCATCATTTCCCGGGAGAGAGAGGTGCCGCGCGGTGCCAAGGCGCTCGACTCGGTGGACTCGCTCCTGGCGCCTGGCACGAAAGGAGCAGCGGCATCTGAGAAGCGCAGGAGCGTCTGGAGCAGAAAGGTCGACAAGAACAAGCCGCTGCCCCCCGACGGCATCAGCGAGATCATCATCCTGCCGCCCAACGTGCGGGCGTCGGCCATCAAGCGCTCGGGCTCGGGCACCCTCGACTCGCCGACGCTGTCGACGCCGCCCGCGTCCCAGTGCAGCTACAGCACGTTCCCGTCCACCCGCAACAACAATAACAACAACTACAACAACGGCAGCACCAAGAGCCCGCTGGTGTCCCGCCTCAAGCCGGCACCGCTGCCACTGTCGGCGCGACGGCCCGGATCGACGGCACAGACGCTGCGGATACACTACCGGCCGTCGCCGACGACGGAGAAGCCGCCGCACCGGTGGGACGCGCGGGAGTCGATCGAGGAGTCGATGCAGCGCGGGCCGCATGCGCCGGGCATGACGGAGCGGCCGCACACGATGCTGAGCCCGCTGGCGACGGTGGCTCTGGCAGCGTCATCGGCGGCGGCGGCCGTGGGTGCGGTGGCGGCAGCGGCAGCAGCACCACGCCATGCAGCCGCTGCGGTCACCGGAGCGCAGAGACAGCAGCAGCCGCAGCCGGAGAAGGCGCAGAAGCCGCAAAAGTCATCACAAAAGTCGGACAAGCCACAGAAACCGCAAAAGGCGCAGAAGCACGCACAGTCGCGGTCGCGGTCGGAGCCGCAGTACGACGACGAGAAGCTGCAGCAGCCGCCGCTCAGCCGGTCGGGCACGGTGTCGACGCGGCGGTCGAGCCGGGGAAGCATCGGCGGCTGGAGCATTGCCAGCAGCGCGTTCATGTCGCCGTCGACGCTGCCGTGGCCGATGCCGCCACAGACGCCGACGGTGTCGGTGGCGGCGACGTCGGATGACGGGAGGGCCGGCAGCAGCGTGGCGGCGGCGTCGGCGGCCGGTCTGGCGCCTACCGAAGGCACCACCGCAGGCGGGCTGTCCGTTCGCCACCTGAATGTTGCCCGGAGCATCCGCAGCGCCCGCACGGCCAGCACGCGCAGCAGCCTCATCCTCGAGCCGCTGCCGGGCGAGTCCATGTGGCCGACGCCGACGCGGGTGTCGCTGCACGCGCCCAGCAGCCGCAGCCTGCTGCGCAACCAGGGTCAAAGTCAAAACGGCGGTGGTGCTGGGGCCCGGCGCCCCAGCAGCCGAGGCAGCAGCAGCCAGCTGGCGTACACGTCGTCGGCGGTGCCGCCGCCACTGCCGGCCGGCGCCGTCTCGGCGAGCCTCGGCGGCATCATTGTGCCGCCGGCCGCCACGGTCACGACCCACCACAACGGCCAGCCGACGACGGTGCGGATCCCCATCTCGCGCTACTACCCGACGACGCGGCCGCCAGCGTGAGATGATTGCATTTGGCATTGGTTTCTTTGATTTTGGACAGCGTTTTTGTTTTTCTTTTCTCTCACTCATTACAATATTCCCCTTTATGCATCATGGTTCCTTTTTTTCAGC
This sequence comes from Harringtonia aguacate, assembly GCA_014183095.1. Classification (NCBI taxonomy): domain Eukaryota; kingdom Fungi; phylum Ascomycota; class Sordariomycetes; order Ophiostomatales; family Ophiostomataceae; genus Harringtonia; species Harringtonia aguacate. The sequence continues at coordinate 31,981 of JACCPH010000006.1, read as the reverse complement.
AGGCGAGGCCAGATTTGCGGGTCGTGTGCATGTTTCACTATTCAAATCACTCATAATGCTAATGATAATATGCTCCATGCCTGCACTATGCCTGCACTATGCCTGCATTTCTGTGTATGATGGTCGTACGTGTTTGTGAAGCCGGTTGTCCCTCATGCTGTGCCCTCCTCCACCTCGACTGTCCCCGCCGTGTCCGCCTTGCACTTGGCCATCTCGACGTCGTCGCCGTCGATCTGGTAGGCGGCCCACTGGCGGACGGGGACGCGGCGCTGGAAGAGGAGCTCAATGTCGGCGTTGGTGCGGCCGGTGGTCTCGCCGACGCAGAACCAGACGTAGGCGAGGGTGGAGAGGGTGGTGGCGGCGTAGACAAAGGCGAGCATGGGCCCGAGGCGGGCCGAGTAGTAGAGGTAGGGGCTGACAAAGACCATGAGCCAGACGGTGAAGAAAAAGGTGCCCATGGAGCAGGCGGTGATCTTGTTGCGGTTGCGGCCGACGGCCATCTCGGAGGCAATGGTGTAGGAGAGGGTGCCGATGCTAAAGTTGTAGCAGACAATGTTGATGTAGGCGAAGACGACAATGGCGGTGCCGACCGGCGAAGAAAAGGGACCGCCCGGGTTGGTGGTGCCGAGGCCGCCGACGACGACGAGCGACACGAGCATGCCGACGGTGCTCCAGAGCAGGTTGGTGCGGCGGGGCAGCCGGTTGCCGAGCAGGACGGAGGCGCCGACGGCGAGGATTTGCAGTGTGTTGGTAATGGTGTTGATGGTGAACGGCTGGGCCACGCCGATCGACTCGGCAAAGACGACGCCGTACGTGTACCAGAACTGGATGCCGTTGATCTGCTGCGCAAACATGACGCCGCACGAGAAGACGAGCTTGCGGCGCTCCACCGGATCGCACAGCAGCGACGCCCACGTCGACTGCGCCGCCAGCGCGCGCTCGCCGCGCACCTGCTCCTCGATGGCGGCCAGGTCGGCGGCGGGCACGTAAGCAGGCGAGCCGCCGCGGTGGATCTTGGCGAGGGCCTGGGCGGCGTCGGGGCCGCGGTCCCGGCTGACGTACCAGACCGGGCTCTCGGGCACAAAGGGCAGACAGGCGAACATGGCGCAGGGCAGCACCAGGAGCAGGCCCATGGGGATGTGGTAGGCGGCCTGGCTGTCGAGGGAGGCGGTGCCCTGGGTGATGCACGAGACGGCCAGCTGGGCCACCGACTGCATAAACTGGAACATCATGAGGGCGGGCCCGCGGATGGGCGCCGGCGCCACCTCGCCAATGTAGATGAGGCAGGTGGCGGTGAACTGGCCGATGCCCAGGCCCAGGAACACGCGGCCCACGCAAAAGACGCCGTAGCTGCCAAAGGCGCACAGCTGCACGACGGCGCCGGCGCAGATGCACAGCGACGCCGACAAGAACACAGCCTTGCGGCCCCAGCGCTCGTTGATGGGGGCCGCCGCCAGCGCGCCCACAAACTCGCCCACGTAGATGACCGAGGCCGTCACGGACAAGAATGTCGTGGTCAGCGCGTACGTGCCGTCGGCCTGGCGCGCGCCGTAGTCCCGGATGAAGCTGTCCATGCCCTGGATGCCCGTGTAGTAGATGGTGTCATAGCCGTAGCACAGCGCGCCGATGAGTGACACGCAGCAGTAGAAGATGGCCCATCGGTGCTGCTTCCAGTCAATGTCCATCTGGGCCATGGTGGGGAGAGTTGAGAACAAGCAAGCAGAGAGGAGAAACAAAGAAAGTCGGTACAGAAGAGGGAGGCAAGTGACAGAGGATGGAGGCAGACAGGACCAAGCCAGGGCATCTTAAATACTCTGCTGACATGGCCCTCTTACACGGCTCTCACGCCTTTCCTTCTCACAGAGAGACCCCAGATCGCATTAGCACACTATGGGGTCTAATTGGTCAATGGCCGCTCATGGGGAATCAGCGTGGAGTCTCCTCTCGGGGAGACTGCTACTCTGCCAAGCAGATTAGCTACTCTTCTCGACCAGCTTGGCATGCGCAGCTAGTATGTGCTATGTAGACAAAACGACAGGAGCCCGAACCACTTCCCTTCCCCCGCTCCCCCGGATTGGGGAAGGAGGGCGCTAGACGGAGACGGCGACAAGACGAGTTTTCACGAGCAAAAGACCGAGCCATGGGATACACTTGCGTTGCCTGTCACGTGCAGTTGAATGCCCAGACGCCCAGAAGGAGCGAGGAGGCTCTGACAAGACGATCGCTAGCCGGTTTGGGAAGGCGTGCCGGAGGACCCCAGCTTTTTTTTGGTGGCCACGAAAGGCACAGCCCTGACAGTGTAGGAAAGAGCGAGATCTCGCACTAAAGAGGCGCGCATCTCTTTTTGCTTGGCGACGCGGCGGAGAGCAGGCGAAAAGGGCAGACGGAGCAGACTATCGCATCGACACAGACGTAGGAGACACTTTCACACGACAGCCAATACCTATCAGAGACCGTCAGACAGGATAGATTTGCTTCGTAAAGTCCTCGATAACACTGGCATCGGCCAACTACTGCTTCCGCCAAGTCCTGTCGACATCGGCCTGACCGTGGGTTTTCTTGCTCTCTGCCATTACTCACAGCGATGCTGCTTGGCGAGAGACGCTTGAAACATGGCTTGCGTGATTTAGCCCTTGTTTTACAGGTTGGTTCGCAGCCATACTTGTAGCATCCGTACGACTTGATGGCCACACGCCGTTCAAACTCTCGCTGAACTTGATGCTATTTTACACTTTCGGGCAGACAGCGGCACTATTTGGAGTTGGCTGAAATCGAAAAAGGCACGTCCCCCCACTTACACGCAGAGCTGCCGGGAGAGGGATCAGAGACCAAGAGCATCAGATTGGAGAATTCGTTTTGTTTGTTTTGTTTTCTTCTACTACGTAAGATGTCTGCTCTTCTCATGGGGTGTCTTCCTCTGGCCTCGCCCCATGATCAGCAGTTACCCGACTCCACGGCAGCGGCGCAGCCTCAGCAATCTGCTGGATCCCCGTGCCGTCGCTCATCGTCCACAGCGACGAAGAATGGAAGAGAAATATAGGGTATGTTGACAAAAGAGCCGAAAGAGACGAAAAAGTCAAAGTAGTCAAAATCATCTGCGGATCCCAATCGCATGTGCCGGATGCGCGCATGAGAGCATCTCTCATGCCAAGCCAAGCTGGGTCCCGTCCGTCCCTTGGCGGCTGAGCTCCCCCTAGAGCAAATCGTTTGGCAGTGTGGGGAATTGCGGGTTGGCCTCGCCGCCGAGGATGGAATCAAACATGCTGAGATCGAGGTTGCTGTTGAGGTAGTGGAAGAGGTCCTCGCCGGGAAAGGCCTCGGCAAAGGACTGGTCGCTGACGAGGTCGACGACTGGGGAGACCATGTCGACGGGCGGTGGCGGCGGAGGCTGAGGCTGAGGCTGAGGCGGCGGCATCTCCTGTAGATCGCTGCCTCCGGGGGGGCAAGGAGGCGTAGGGGGGGCCTGCTGGCGGGGGAGTGGAGGGGTGGGTACGGAAGGAGGAGGAGGAGGAGCAGAAAGAGGAGCAGAAAGAGGAGCAGAAAGATGAGCGGGAAGAAGAGCGGGAGGAGGTGCTGGGGGGGTAGGAGTAGGAGGAGGATGAACATGTGTAGCATGGGCAACAGGAGCAGGAGAAGCAACAGCGCCTGGAATGGCCGCCTCTCTATTCTGGCTCTCTCCATTGCGCTCACCGTTTTGCCTCTCCTGGCCCTCCTTCTGGCTCCCCTTTTGCCTCTCCTGGCTCTCTCCATGCAGGCTTCCTCCATTTTGCCTCTCCTTCTCCCCCCCCGCGCTCCGCTCGGGTGGATTGGGCGGCCCCGCCTGGTAGACCTTGTCGATCTCCTGGATCAGCCGCTCGGCCAGGTCGACCATGAAGACGGCGGGCTGGAAGGTGTGGCCGAGGCGGCGGACGAGGCGGCAGTTGTCCTGCAGCTGCTGGCGGGCGCGCTTGCGGAACATGGGCACCTTGCTGGTGCGCAGCTCGCAGTAGGCGACGCGCAGCGAGAGGGAAATGGCAAAGGGCACAAAGGCAATGTGGGTCAGCTGGTTGCCGTACTCGGTGACGACGGTGGCGATGCTGATGGCCGAGAGGGACTGGCCGGGGCTGGGCGGCGAGGGCGCGGTGCCGGAGCGCGACTGGAACTTGATGCGGCAGGAGAGGATGGCGACGGCGTGGTAGAGGGTTTCGAGGGTGGCTGAGGAGGTTAGAAGAGCAAGGCAAGGCAAGAGCGGGGAGGGGAGAAGAGGAAGGGGGGGAGGGCACCGATCAGTCGCGACTCCACGCCGTGGGCAGAGGCCCGCTCGACCAGCTCCTCAAAGGTGGGAAACTGCATGAGCAGGGCGGCCTCGGAGGTCGAGGGCCGGGGCCGGTAGAGGTCGATGACGTCGTCGAGCAGCTGGACGGTCTCGAGGAAGAGGCGGAAGCAGCTGTAGTTGCCGTCCTGGTGGGCAAAGCAGACGGCCAGGTCGCGGCCAAAGTCGCGCTCCTGCATGAGGACGGGCCGGCCGTGGAAGGCAGCGCTGAGGCGGTCGGCGGCCCAGACGCAGCAAAAGAGGCGCTCAAAGTAGGCGGCCGCGGCGGGGCTGCCGCCGCAGCGCGACGCCGGCACCTGCAGGTGGATGCCCAGCGTGTACGTGTAGCTGACGGCCTGAGCCGCCAGCTCCATCGACGCGTTGTCCTCGGACGACTGCGTGTACAGCGCCAGCAGCACCAGCACCGGGATGATGTGCACCCGGTCCTGCACCACGCCCAGGCTCAGCGCCGTCCGCATCGCCGACGCCAGCTGCTCGGCAAACTCGGTGTACGGCAGCGCCCGCCCGCCGTCGCTGCCCAGCGTCAGGTACGGCCGCGCTGCCGGGTTCGCGCCCGCCGCCAGACAGATGGCCTGCTTGTATAGTGTCTGGGCGGCGGGGGGAGGTGGCGGCGACCGGGCAGAGGTGGAAGGAGAGCTAGTAGCTGTCGCCTCCAGCACGCCCAAGTCCAGCACAGGGAAGAGGCTGTGGATGTCCGACAGGTAGATGCGCTTGAGCCTGGCAAAGTGTCTCTCGCCCGGCAGCGTGGCAAAGCACTGCGTCAGCACGTCTGGCCGCAGGAAGCGGGCCAGCGGCGCCCCAAAGTGGAACACGGCCGCCTTTGGTCGGGACGAGCGGGACCGGGCGACCCCGATCCCGAGCCCAGCCCCCGACCCCGACCCCGACCGCGAGCCTGATCCCGGCCCCGACTCGGCCTCGCCGTCCGCCGACCGCCGCGACAGCCACACCCCGACCGAGTCCGTCTCGGCGTGGCCGCCGGCCATGGCTGACCCGTCCGCCAGCAGCGTGCTCTCTGGGTTCAGGTCGCCCACAAAGCGGTCGTCGCTGAGGTCGCTGCGGTCGCCGCGGTCAAAGTCGGCCGGTGCTGACGCGTCGCCGCCTGTGTCTGCACCTGCCACAACGCCTGTCACGGCGACGGTGCCGGCGACGGTGCCTGCCACAGCGCTTGCCACAGCGCCTGCGCCGGCCCGCAGCGGCGACCGCACATGTTCCCCGTCTTCGTCCACCCCGCTGCCTGCATGGTCGCAGCGTTTCTGTTCTCAATCAGCACTCGTGGCAAGGCCAAACGCAAAAAAGCGTGACGCTCAGGGGGCTCCTAGAAAATCACGAGTTTTCTCGCCACCCACCAATCCCACCCTCAACCTCCATTCAACCCAACCCAAACTCACCTTGCGCCGCCGGCACGACTCGCACGCCTGCTGCGCCTGTCTGCGCTTGGGCGGCCGCGAGTCGGGAGTGCTGGTGATAAATTTCAGCATTGTGTTTTGGTTGTCGTTGTTGTTCGTGGGTTCGCAGTGGAGCCGGCACAAGACATATGACCAGAGAAGTCGGTTTAAAGCCATCACGTGTGGGGACTCTTCTGGGGCGATGGCCAAAGTTGCTTTTCTCCAGTCTCCATCTCTCGTCCCCAGCCTTTCCCCGCGACAACGGAGCTGTCTCTTCTGGCTTAGTGTCTACGACCCGGGGAAAGATGCGGGATTTGGCAGGCATTGTATTCAGATTGCATCTTCGGATTCGCTTTCTTTTGTTGAATTTGAACCTAGATGGCCATTCTACGATTATACTTGGCCTTGGAATCCTTCCAAGGCTGTTTGGTCAATGCAATCTTGTCATATTCAACCTAGGCTACTAAAACCCAAAGATCTTGTTCCCGTACTCGAGAACTGCCCTCTCGCCCTGGCTGCTCGCCGCCGACGGGTCGAACTGGCCGTAGCCAAACGCCCGCAGACCGTCCGGCCCGGCCACCGCCTGCAGCCCGTCGACGTCGGGCCGGCCCACGTGCTGGCTCTCGCCCGGGCCGCCCGGGAAGTCGGGGGCCGGGATGCCCTGTTCGAAGCAGGCGCGCTGGCGCTTGAGGTAGTCGAGATTGCTGCGCGTCGTGGGGACGGCCGGGATGTAGAGGACGCTCGAGTCGGCCTGGCCCTCGTGCACGAGGTCGACCGAGTGGATAATGTCGCCGTGCCAGGCCACGTAGTCGCCCGGCGCAATGGGCGGCACATGGACCATGGTCTGGGGCAGATCGAGGTGCGGGTGCCACGCCGGCGACAGCTCCTGGCCCGAGCCGGGCCACGCGCCCTGCAGCAGGGGCGTCACCGGGTCCTCGAGGGTCCAGTTGTGGGGGTCGAGGAAGGCGGCGGCTGAAAGGTGGCCACTGTCCTCCCTCGGCACAAAAAACGGCCGCAGCAAAAAGTACGCCGTCGCCAGCTGGAACAGCGGGTTCACCAGCAGCGTGCCCTCGCGCGGCGCCGTGTGCGACACCCCCAGCCAGCACTGGAACATCCGGAACATCGAGCACGCCCCCGCCCCGTTGTACAGGTCCTGCACCGCCGCCAGCCGCGTGCTCAGCTCCCACGGGTCAAACTCCTCCCACCGCCCCGCAAACACGGCGTCGTACACGTGGCCCCGCCCGTACCCCTCGTCCTCCCACCGCTCCACCCCGCCGCCGTCCACGTGCGGGCCCAGCGCGAATCCGGCGTCCCCGGGCTGCCGGATCCGCAGCCGGTCCGCGTACGTCAGCGGCTGGCTCACCGAGCACTCGGCCTGCGGGTTGCTCGAGTGATAGTACGACAGCAGAAACCTCTGCGCCTTGAGCATGTTGGGGTGTGCGCGGGCCTTGAGCTGCGGCAGCGACCAGTACAGCTCAAACACCTGCGGGTCGTGTGCAGGAAAGGCTGTCGGTCAGTCTAGCACAAGAAAAGGGGGGAAGAGAGAGAGAGAGAGAGAGAGAGAGAGACCTACCCCTCGTCGACGGGTTGGCTGCTATGTACTTTTCAATGTCCTCCTTGTACGCCCGCGCCTCCCTCTCCGGGACCACCTGGCGGATCACGGCGATGCCGTGCCGCCGAAAGGCTTCGTCGAACGCCGCCGACGGCTTGTCCAGGTCGGCAAATTCGATCTCGGGGATGATGCTGCTCTTCTTAGACCTGATCTCTTCCGTCTCCGATTGGAGGCGCCGCAGGAGGCGGTTCCAGCTTGCCTGCAAGGACCCCTTGTCGGATCCGCGGCGGAGCAGGCTGCGCTTGACGTCGGCAAAGCGTTCAGGCAGCTTCTCGTCCGCACCGCCGGAGAGCGACCGGAATACCGAAGATATGTCGCCCTCTTTTTTCGCCGTCGCCGGCTCCGCCGTCGCAAAGCACCGCACCGATCTCGTGCTGCACATCGACCACGACCGGGCCCGGCACAATCTCGCTGTCGCCAGCATGGTGAGACTCGGATAAACAAGGGTTTGGTGATATATAAGAATGTATCTAAGGATGAAAACGTCGGGTTATGACGGTGACGCTGGTCAGCTCCCAGTGTTGCGCCGGCAATGTTCCTCCGCAGATGCAGACATTTGAAAAGATCAGCGGAGAAGGTGCGGAGAGGACGAAATATATACAGACGAGGAATCTCAGCTTCTGCTTGTCCCGTCGTCTTATTGAAGAGCATCCTCGGAAGATGACTAAGTGTCGGAGCACCTCCGCAGCGGACGTCCCAGATAGGAAATCCGCACTTTAGAGACAATCCAGCCAAGACATCGCATTTTCCGGGGCAGCGGCTGCAAAACAGCCGATGTTCACATGGCTAGATCCTGCAGGCGCTCCTAGTGCCGAGAAAGATTGTAGTGATCGGCTCCAAGCGCATACGACAGACTGTATCTGCCGAGACGTCCTTTTCGGCGTCTCCAAGAAGAGCGGCCAAATGTTTGACATTGAACCATCATCCGGGATGAGACGGGTCCCATGGTCCACGGAACCCCTGTTTATGGAAGCTCCTTGCATTCGCTATCCACTTGCTCGCTGCCACAAGCTCAGAATGTCCATGTCTGGCAAGTTGACGCTGTGGGATCCGACGCCTGGTAGTTGGAACCAGGGGAAGGATGCCGACTTTGGTGATCGTCTCGTCGTGTCTGGACCGTGCTGAACTTCCGTAGGTGTCAAGATTGAGAGTTATGAATGCAGGGGGTAGACGATGTCTATAAACGCTCCTAGTCTGTATTTTTAGTGTCGTCTATGGTTGTCATAAGGAACAGTATGCAGAGCTATATAAATTGGTCCTGTCGGTACACCGCGGTTAGTTAGTTATCAACGATCGTTGTGATGTCACTGTTGAAGTCACCGTGGCCCTGTACGTCCGCAAGTGAGTGCCCTGCGGTGGTACAATGGTCTGTGGTGATGTTTCTTCGTTCGTTGTCTAGTCTAGGTCTGAATAGGGGCAACAGAGGCCTCGCAACGTAGTTATTTTACAATCGTTTCAGACTGGTGGAGCCTTACCGTAGGCCCTCGTGGAGGTCTCACCGGTCCCGTGCTCTGGCACGTGCTCCTCCCTCTGCCCTGCCAGGCCGGTCCCTGGGGCTGTATACCGACAGGTCCACGATTAAGCCGGGACAGACGACAGAACCACGTCCATAGCAGCAATGAGAGAAGGAACTGGAGTTTATGGTTAGTTATGATCATTTCAAAACAATCGGGACAACCTACTATGTTCCTCCCCAAAGATCAGCATGGGCCGCAGCCGCACCGTCTCGATACCACAGGTCCCAATATTCACACCATTGGCCCGCATGGCTCGGATAAATGCGCCCGCGTCCTTGGTGTCGAAGGCGATAAAGGTTCTGCCGACATGTAAGCTATCGTTGAGTTGCAGAAAGCAACAAAACATACCCGAAATCTTTTCCACGCAGGTTCTTGATCAGGGTCGGATACTTCTGGGCCAGCGTCTCCAGTGCTGCATACAGTGCTTTGCCGACGCGAGCCTGTACATTACATCAGCTGGAGAAATCCTGCAGCATTCACTCGGACACGTACGCATTTGGCAACAAGGTCATTGTCGAGAATCTCCTTGATCACAGCACCTGACATGAGAACCCTGGCTGGGTCGCCCATCCAGCTGGGAAGCAATTAGCGCATGCAACATAGCTCGGAACCACTTTATGCATACGTGTTGAACTGGCGGTACGCCTTGTCCGGAATGAGCATGGCGTCGCCAAAGAAGTAGCCAGCGGTCTGGGCCTTTTTCGAAAAGGTGACTAGGTCGGGCGGAGACGTCAGGTTGAAGTGATCGTGCGCCCAGAACTTGCCAGTGGCACCGAAGCCTGCCCCTCCTGTTAGTGTACTGCCGGCCCGAGGTTCAGAGACAAGAGACCTACCCGTCTGTACTTCATCGACAATCATGGCGACGCCGTGCTTGGCCGTGATGTCGCGCAGGCCCTGGAAGAATGCTGCCGAGGCGTGGTTGTCGCCGCCCTCGCTCTGCACGGGCTCGACAATGAGAGCGGCCACGGGGGCGTGCCTGTAGAGTTAGCGAAGACAGAGCAGGCGAGGTCAAAACAAATACAGATTGTCCCCTGCGCACCACGACGTGATCAGCTTCTCGACCTCCTCGAGACACTTGCGCTCCTCGGCTGCGTTCTCGGCCGCGTGCTGCTCCAGCGGGTACTGCAGGGCCGGGAACGTGGCCTGCGGCCAGTCAAAGGAGGGGATGTCCAGCTTGTGCACGGCCTTGGAGCGCGTGGTCGAGAGGCTGCCGAAGCCGCGGCCGTGGAACGCGTTGCGGAAGCTGAGCACGGCGAGGTCGGGCGAGCCGGGCTTGGCATTGTTCATGCACGACGCCACCTCCTCGGGCGTCCAGGCCTGGCCGGCGCGCTGCCGGCGGCGGTACCGCATAAAGGCGGCCTTGAAGGCCAGCTCGTTGGCCTCGGAGCCGGACTGCGCCGTGAAAAAGTGGCCGAGGCCCCGGGGGGCGATCTTGACCAGGCTGTTCTCGAGCATGCTGGGCCACTTGGTCGAGGGGAAGTTGCCAATGGCGGCACGGTTGGCCAGCGCCGCGATCATCTCGGGAGACTGCGCCGTGGCCACCATGGTCGGATTGTTGTAGCCGACCGGGACGGAGGCAATCTGGGAGTAGACATCCAAGTAGCGGTTGCCGTCGGCATCGACAATGCTGAGAAAAGTAAGGGGGGGGATACATCAACAGACGTCCTGATTTCACCAATCTGGTCCGCGTTGCCAACTCACTAGTTGCCAGAGCATTGGTCGTAGTCGACGACAAACTGGATAGCTCGAGCATCTACGTATGCGTTCAGCTCTGCTTGCACAACCTTGGACTTGGGTCCGGGAACCTCCGTCGTGACCTTGTTCTCTAGCACGGCAGACATGTTGGCTGGCTCTTTGAATATGGTTTCAACAAAATAGGATTCTTCTCGAGATGGCTTCGTTAAACAAAACCAGAAGATGCTTAGGCTATATCAAACATCTGAATGACGCTCATATACTGCACCAAACATCGAATCACTGCTATTCAATGGCTTGCGGTGACGGCCTTCGCCGGTGTCGGCTGTCACCGGTCCGGTCCGTGTAACACCACCTGGCCTCGCACCAGACTTCAAGTCGGGGCGATGTCGCAGGGACAGCTTGGAGCGGAGCATTAACTGTTGCATTCTGGTAACGTGTCTCTGTGGCTCCGCTGTGTTGCCCGCTTAGAATGTGGCGTCCGGGGAAGTATAGTACAGCTGAAGCTATCTTATACACGTATGCTTCACATGTTTGTTGACTTTAATCAGGTTGCTCCCGCTGATCAGTCATGACCCCTGATCGACTCGTACTGCTGAGTCTTATGGTCTTTGTAAAGACGCACAGTTCTGCTCCTGGCAGCCATAGACATTCACAGGCCATCGACTGGATGTTGAACGGGCGGCGCTTCCTTCCCAAAGTGGCAAGAACCTCGAATTCGACAATACTGTGATCAAGCGGAGTTGTGACAACGTCAGAATTATGTTTGGCAGCAGCACACAAATAGGTCATGGCCAGTATTAAATAGTCAATCTGCAGCACATCTGGAATGAATCTCTAGATTTCAAGTAGAAATTGTCCCTTGCTCATGGTATCCTTTGCGGCAACGTGGGATTGGCAGTCTGCCATCCTAGCTATACCTGCCATCAGACAACATGGCCTCCCAGTTCAGCTGCCCTCATCACCCCATCGGCCTGGCGCACGGCTGCCATTGTTCCGGTCGCAATGATACGACACCAAGTGAGCAAAGATCGGAGACGCCCTTATCAGACGAATCACTTTACTGTGGAGCAATGCCATCTCCGGTTTCGTACGCAAAGCCGGCTTCCCCCGGATTGCTGGTTCGACCACGGCCGAGAAGAGTAGCACACGGCCCGGTGACAGCATGCAAACCCGGTCCGGTTCGTATTCACCACTGCTATCGATATCTGTGGCCTGGACGGCTGAGCCCGCCCGACGAGCTAGATCCGATGGCGCAGTGTTCCGTTTTAGTACCGTAAACAGAAGTGCCGTTATGCTTATAAACGGGCTCGCAGCGGCTACCTTTTCTGCTCTGGTGGCGCATAATATTGAGCTGAGAAAAAAGATACCATCTGACTGTGAAGCCGGAGAGGGGACCCTCTTTTTGTGGTGTAGCGGCCAGATTGGGGGAATTTCAACGCATAACCCCGCACCAGCAGCCAGACTCGACTCAGATTGCGTGTGGATTGGATCAACACCAGAGAGACGACTCACGCAGCAGACATGGCCAAGGTGCTTTTGACAGGCAAGATGACAAACCACCACGATGCGGAAGCAAGAGACTAGCTAACAGCCGACCAGGAGGCAGCGGGTTCATCGCAGCCCATGTGCTGAAGGTGTTGCTGGATCGCGGGTAAGTGCTCTGCGCATTGGTCTCCCAAGGTGCAATGAATTAACTGCGGTGCTTGCCATCCTCTGCAGCTACACAGTGGTCACGACGGTGCGCTCAGCTGCCAAGGGCGACCAGATCCTCAAGGCTCATGACAGCGATGGCAAGGGCAAGCTGTCGTATGTGATTGTGAGCGACATTGCCAAGGACGGCGCTTTCGACGAGGTAAGACTGCTCTCTGCTGATGTGCAAATGTAAACAAAGCTGATTTTCCAGGCCATCCGATCAGATCCTCCGTTTGACTATGTCATCCACACGGCCTCACCGTTCCCGACCAGCTTCGAGGATCCCGTCAAGGACGTGCTCGATCCGGCCATGAAGGGAACCGGCGGCATTCTCAAGGCCATCAAGGCGTACGCCCCCACGGTCAAGCGCGTTGTCATCACATCGTCCTTTGCCGCCATGGTCCAGGAACCCTCGCCCAAGGTGTACGACGAGTCCTGCTGGAATCCGGTCACATGGGAGGAGGCCACCACGAACACCAAGAAGACGTACCGCGGAAGCAAGGTAAGCAGCCCGGAGTGAGCGTCGAGAACTCTCTTGAGAGCCCTCCGCTGACAGGCCCGCCCACCCGCAGACGTTTGCCGAAAAGGCCGGCTGGGACTTTGTCGCCCAGGAGAAGCCCAACTTTGACCTGGCCACCATGTGTCCGCCGCTCGTCTACGGGCCGCTCGAGCACCACCTCGCCAGCCTCGCCAGCCTCAACACGTCCAACCAGCGCATCCGCGACCTCGTCCAGGGCAAGCACGCCGACGACACCCTTCTCTCGCCCACGGGCTCCTCCCTCTTCACCGACGTGCGCGACCTCGCCCTCGCCCACGTGCGCGCCCTCGAGGTGCCCGAGGCCGGCGGCCAGCGCTTCTTCATCACCGCCGGCCACTACTCGGGCAAGATGATTGTCGACATTATCCGCGAGACGCACCCGGAGCTGGCGGCCCGCCTGCCCAAGGAGAACCTCCAGGAGGATCTGCCCACCGACGTCTACGGCTACGACAACACGCGGGCGCAAAAGGTGCTGGGCATCCAGTTCAAGCCGCTCAAGGAGAGCATCCGCGACACGGTGACGTCACTGCTGGCGCTGGGGGCCTGAGCTGGAGGGGGGGGGGCTGAGCTGGAGGGGAAGATAGGGAGCCATAGAGTTCCATACACGGCAATTCCTTCAGTGGATATTCACGCTGTAAGCACCCAGTGACACGCCCGGATAAGTGCTGTGCAGCGTGTAGAAATGCCGCCGTTCAATTTCACAGGGTCTGTGCGGCGAATCCGAAAAATTCCCTTATTACTGCTTTCGACCTGTAAGCGATCGCATTTTCCAGCTTGTCGGGCGGGTTTCTGCGGAGGCGTTGGCGGTCTACTGCGATGTTTACAAGCACGACAATTGGCCACTGTAGTCTCCCTGCTCCTCGCTGGAGTTCTCCGCCAATATGCGACTTCCTGTCGCCTTTGACCGACAGCCTAGGACCCTGTCAAGGCTCGTGCTGGTAATATTGGATGGATGAATGAAGTTTTTCGAATAATTAATAGAAAGCTATCATTAAGTATGAAGGACTTCCTGTCCGATACGGCCGACATTTTTCGCTCCTCAACCTGTGGCGCACACACGGTCTGCCAATGGCAAGCTGCCCGCAGATGCACGGCTCAGTCATCTCTCCCTAGCTCTTGATCCTGCATGAGTGTGTCCTCGCCACATCCCCGAACAGCCTTATGCAGATCGTTAAAGGGGTCCAGGAGCTTCCGTGCGTAGGATGACTGCATGCCCTCCTCCGCATATGCATTCGGCCATTGTTCCAAAAGACGTGCGAGGAGGTCGCACATCTCTTCTAGCCCCTATGGCCCTAATTCGAGCCCCGATATCGTCTGGAGCCCTGCTGCATTCGGCGCCTTCATGCATGGGTAAACGGCTGCATTGAGACCAAAGATTAGTCCTAGCAGCTGCGCTGGCTCGGGAGCCACAACCTCATTTGCTTCCTCCTTTCCCTTCCCCTCTCCCTTAGACGTGACCCGGGCTGCGGCCTTGCCTGTGCTCTTGTCCTTGCCCTTGCTCCTCGTGACACGTACCGTCTGGCGGGCCGGCAGCACAATGACAGAACAATGAGGATCGTCAGAAGTACGCAAGCACATGACAAGGCTGATGATGCCATGCAGCTCTTCGGAGAGCCCCAAAGCCGCCTCGGCCTTTTGGGTGGCCTCTTTCATGTATAGCTTTAGGCCCGGTGTGAGGCTGTCATCCTGACTGGTTTTGACCTGGATCAAGAGAAGAGACAAGCGGCCGCCGGACACCCGGATCGGAATAGCAGACTGACCAAGATGTGATTTGTCGAGTCCGTATGCCTAACGTAGTGACACTCATCCACAACGATGTTGTGGAAGCGTATGTCCGACGTTGCGTTGTGCTGTGGTCATACCGGCCCAGATACGTAAAATCATTCAACTTCAAAGTCGTATCGAGTAAAACGACGAAGAAAGGGGTCTTGTTTTCCTTTCCCTCTTTTATATTGTCACCTTTGACAGCGCGTCTGGCTGCCTGTCGCAAGGTTTGAAAAATGTAATTTGTCCCCTCTTCCAGGAGAGTCCTCGCCTCGTCGAAGCAGACGATAACGGGTCGTGTATTGCCCTCGAGAGGCGAACTCGGGTGCACGTTCAGCCCTAGTTCTCGAAGGCGAGCTTTGGTAGGATGGAGCAGCTTGCGTATGACGACTGGGTCGACTGCGGCCGTGCCAAAAATGGCTTTGTAGCGCGTTGCGCATGTTTGCAACCTCGCTGCTGTTACACGTGAGCAGTTCGAAAAGGCCCCCAGCCGTTATCCTCACCTCTTTGCAGAAGTTTACAAGCCTGACCTGGTTTTACAGGTACGTCTCTCACAACTGGTCGCTGGGTATGCTCATGTTGTCGAGCGGCGTCTGGCCCATGGTGACAGGGCGTGGAAATCCCATGCTGTCACTTGACGCCAGATTCGAATAAGCCACGTAGATGCCGTATCGAATGGCCATCTGTCTCACTGCAAACGACTTTCCTATCCCCGATGGGCCAACAATGGTCGAATACGGCGCCAGGTACTGGTCGCTCGCCGTGGAGAGCTGTGCATACTGGCTCATCAGGACCGACAAGACGCATTGGCTGGCATGCTTTCCATTGGAATCGGCTCTCTCTGTGCGACTAAATGCTTCCGTCGCTCGCGTGTATTGCTGAGAATCCACTTTGGCAGCGAACAGAGACAGGGCCAGCTCTCTGGCTTCTTGCTGAAAAGAAACTGAGAGGTAATACGGGTTGTCGTATTTTTTTTTTTTTTTCACAGGACGACCCAGGCCTTTACAAACTGGTCCAAATCTCGATGGCGTGCTGCGGCCAAAGCCCTCGGAATCGGAACCTCGTCGAAGAGATGGGTGATGCAGCGGTTCGCGCATCTGCTCACAGTAGCCTCATTCACAACTCCTCCTAGGGAGGCTATCGTTTCGATCACAAAGTTCGTCGTAATTGGGCCGAAGCCCACCTTGGCACACAACTCGGCAGCCGAGGAAACACGGCGCCACCATGTGGGATCTTCGAGGTAGTCTGTCATGTCTGTTTCGTTGCTGTATTGAGAGTAGTTTGATTGTCGTGATGCTGTACTCGGAAGGCATTATGAAATTGAAAGTGAATTAGACTAGATTGTGCAACACAAAAAGCCGTGAAAAATCCACTCTCTTGGAACCAGTGAATTGTGCCAAGGGAAGTGCTGAAAAGGCGGCTAAAATCTGGGGTCGTTAAGACTTAATACGTAAGATACAGTAACGAGACAGAATCGAATCTTCGAAACTACCAGCTTCAAGGGCCGATTAGTACCTTACGTTCCACCACCTTTTTTGTCCTCACCCTGCTGAGCTGTTGGTGACGTTTGCAATGAATAGCCACCGTCGTTGTGGCAAACGCTTTGAACTTCCGGCCAATATCACCACTGCCACCGACTTGTTTGCTAGGCACCCAGTGTTTTGAGTACTATCCGCTCTCTGCGAGACGAGACCAACCGATTTGGTGGTCAAACGCCGTGCTACTAATCGGTTCAGAAGCTGCAGCTACAAACGACCGTCAGCAGACTCACCAGAAAGAAGATGCAGCCAATGTGCACAGAGGTTACAGCGACAGAGATATGCCATGTCCAATGATCTGCAACTCCCAGTCGTTCGAGCCCGTCAAATCACTCCCCAAGCATGTCTAACACTTCTCTCAGAGCTTCGGCCTAGTAGCAGTCACCATTTGCTAACGCCTTCGGCACCGGTCACATGCGTTATTCCCCAGTCAGTTTTCGAGCATGACATCATCGACTTGTCGCAGACAACCTCGATACGACGTCGTTCAGACGATGGGTTCCATCCCACCCACCTATGGACAGCGTATACAACATGATTACGTCAGGATAGCTTGAGCAGGATATACCTGGGCGTGGCGGGATATCAAGACTTTGGCCATGTCGGCGCTTGCTGTTTAGGGCCAGCCCTCCGGCATCACCAGACAGAACTACCCCCCGTTTCGTGTGCCGTCCAATTGTGGCAACCTCCAGCAAAGAAGCTTTCTATGCTCGATAAAAACGATGCAAGCCTGTATCTCTAGCCCGTGGGATGGATTCTACCCTCACAGGTCTCGAGCATGGCATACGGCGATACGCGTCCTGTGTTCTACAACGTCTGCTTGCTCATGGGGGACGTGACCATACCCGTCAAGCTCTGGCAGGTCATAGCCATCAGAAAATACAGGGCAGAGACCATTGACAGGAGGGTGTGTCGGTAGTTGTGGGCGACCACCAGAGATGTGCAGGCAACACACAAGAGCATCTGCGTAGAGATGTCGTTGATCGATGCTGGCCACCGTCCTGTGTAGATGTAAACGTCTTTATGGCCCGTCTGCTGTGATAATCACCGCGGTGAAGTCCGCGATGACGGTGGTGCTGTGGCTCTCACTTTTTGGAAACCGAGAATAACTGCCGAAAGGCAAAGTGGTAGCATTATGCCTCTGCTGTTATCACGGCAAATCCGCAAATTTGCCTTACCGGATTTGAGCTGTAATCGATCGCATTTTGCAGCTTATCGACTACGATTCTACGGAAGCCGTTGCTGATCCACTGTAACGTATAATACGGCAATTCACCACCGTTTCTGGTCCCATCACCCCCGCTGGAGTTCTCCGCCCACGCCAGACTTCCTGTCGCATTCCACCGACGTCCCGATGACGCCTTTGTGGCCCCCCCGCCGGCAACGGAATGTTGAGCTGCGAACAAGGCTTCGAAGCGGGCAACATGCTCTCGTCTTGACCAGAGCTGTGGTCTGATTGTAAAAGTGAAGACTCCCGGAAGGTGCCGCTCACATTTGAGTTCGCTCATCCGGCCGTAGCTCCCAGCCAACCACATCCTCCGCCCAACATGGCCACACCAAACAAGCATGTCGTGTTTGACATTGTCGGTATGCCATGATGCAGATGCAGCTTCACCCCCCGATTAAAGCCGTGCCGCTGACACAAGCCAGGCACCTGCATCACGTACGAGGCCTTTTTCGACGCCATCGAGGCCCGCCTCGGCGACCGCCTGCGCGCCCGCTGCATCGGCCCGCGCATCTTTGGCTACGCCTGGATCGAGGCCGCCGAAAAAGAGTATACGTACCTGTCGCTGACGGGCCAGTACGTCAAGGCCTTTGACGTGCTCGGCGCCATCTTTTACCGCACGCTGTGGCATGCCGGCGTGGCCGACCCGCGCGCCCTGGCCAGCGACGCCGACCGCGACGCCCTGCTCGGGGTCTACCGCTCGACGCTGCAGCCGCGCGAGGGCCTGCTGGCCTGCTTTGCGAAGCTGCGCGCCGCCGGCTTCACCGTGTGGGCGCTGACGTCGGGCGACACGACGCGCGTGGCCGGGTACTTGGCGGCGGGCGGCGCCGCCGTGCCGCCGCACAACTTTGTCTCGTGCGACACGGTCGGCGTGGGCAAGCCCTCGCCCGCGGCCTACAAGCACATTCTCGACAAGTTTCCCGAGGCGAACCGGGACGTGTGGTTTGCGGCGGCGCACGCCTGGGACGCCGCGGGTGCGCGGCAGTGCGGGTGAGTGCCGAACTTTGGAATATTACAACTAAAAAAACCACTGACAGAAACAGCTTCAAGAGTGCGTGGGTGTCTGCCTGGGAAAAGGAGCCGTGCACCGACATCTTTGGCGAGATGGATGTGACGGCAGAAGACCTTCCAGGCATGGCAGACGCGATTATTTCCTATTCCGGCAAGAAGTAAAGACAATGAAAATTGGACGCATAATCAATCGCAGCCATATTTTTTTTTTACAATTTTCCCAGACTAGTGAGGAGAGATACCAACAAAAGTTGAAAGCCGCACAAGAGGGAGCACTGGATGTACTATTTATAACAACCTGCGCGCTCTACCCCCTACAGCCTCGCCTTGTTCTCTGCGTCGTGGCCGTCGATGATCTCGTTCTTGGTGCTCGCCAGCCGCTCCTTGGTGGCCTTGAAGACGGACGGCACGCCCGTCTGCTCAAATGGGATGCTGTCCCGGGCCATCTGCGCCACCGCCTTGGCCGACAGCAGAATGAGCGGCATGCCGTGGCCGGAGAAGCCGGCCAGGATGAACTGGCCCGGTTTGTCGGGCACCTCGCCAATGTACGGCATAAAGTCGGAGCTCCAGCCCATGACTGATCGTCAGTACTTGCGTGAAGGGGAAAAAGGGAGAGAAAAAAAAAAACGTACTCCCCGTCCACACCTTGTCGGCGTAGGCGCCGCTGTCCTCCCAGCCGATAAAGGTGCGCTGCATGAGGTTGTCAAAGTAGGGCACGGCCGGCTCGATGAGCTTGCTGTCGTCGGCGACGTCGTACCAGTGCGAGCGGTCGGCCCAGAAGAGCGGCTTGGCGCCGCCCACAATGATGCTGCCGTCGTTGCGCGGGATGAGGTAGTCGTACATGGCGGGCCCGTGGCGGATGCTGTAGGTCTGGGGCAGAAAGGGCGCCGCCTTGGCGTTGGTCCCGTTGCTGCCCTCAGGCACCTTGATGCGGCTGCAGATGCCGCGCACCGGCACAATGTGGTTCTTGAACTGCGGCGCCAGCGTGGCCGTGTAGCCGTTGGTGGCCAGGAGGACCTTGCGGGCCTTGATGGAGCCGCGCGGCGTGGTGACGAGCCAGCGGCCGTCGGGCAGGGGCGTCTCCGAGATCTGGGTCACGGGCGTGTGCGTCTGCAGGTTGGCGCCCTGGTCGACGATGCGCTGCAGCAGGTGCATGACCATCTTGTAGGGCCACACGTGGCCGGCCGTAAAGGTGAAGCACGTCAGCGCGCCCTTGACGCCCGACACGCGCTCGGCCGCCGCCCGCGGCGTAAAGTGCACGTCGGCCAGGTTGGCCACGCCCGACACCGCCAGCGCGTGGAACGCCGCCTCGGTCTCGCGGGCCAGCCCTTCGTCCAGCGTGGCGTCGCAGGCCCGCGTCAGCGTGAACTCGCAGTCGATCTTTTCCTTTTCCACCAGCTCCTTGACCGCAAACACCTGCGACGCCTCGAAATTCGCCACCTCGACCGCCGCCTTGACACCGTACTTGCGGATGTACTTGGGCACGTTGAAGTAGACGTCGGGCTTCATGTGGCCGCCTGCTTAGTCAGCAACAAGCAGGTCAGAGGACAACCACCCTCACCCTCACCCTTGCCTACCGTTTCGCGCAGTGGCGCCCGAGCACGCCTCCCGCGCCTCCAGGATGGTCACCGAGGGCGGCGCCGGGTTGTCGCTGTAGAGAAAGTACGCGAGCGCGGCGCCGGCAAAGCCCGCACCCACAATGACAATATCGCTGTTTTCCGGCAGGTTGGGGGTCGTGCGGTGGCTGTCGAGGTCGTGCAGCTCCGTCCGCCAAAATGAGCTAGTCGAGCCTGGGACAGGCAGGGGGTCTTGGGCGGACATGGTGGTTTGGGGGGCGATAGACGATAGAGCGGTTGGGCGATTGAGCGATTGAGCTATAGAGCGATGGAGCGACTGGGACGAAGACGATAAAGAATGGCGATAGACAGAGGGTGGGGGTTAGACGTCTCTGCCGAGGCGTCCTTGTTATAAACCGCAACCGTCTGGGCAAGAGCCCCGGCCAAGGAGCAGCAACACGCCATTCCAGCCGGCCGTCGGACTGATGCCCGCGCGGCACGTCTGAATTGTCGGCCAAAAGGGCGTGATTCCGGCTGTGAAAATCTGGGGTAATCAAAAGTTGGACCTGGAGGGAGATCGGAAGAGCCCGTGTGAAGTGCAAAGTACAGCGTGGACAGCCGAAACGGTAAGCGTGGCGGGTCTGGGATACATGGGACGTAACAGTTTTTCAACAGCATTTCTGCTATCTTGCATATCTATCAGCCTCGTATCCACATAGTCCACCAGCAAGGGTAGATTTGGGAATGGGGGGTCAAGGGGGTTCTGTCCAACACTACGGCTATCATGGGTCTTACCCCAGGCCGTAATCTCGAGCTAGGCGTCTCCTCGGTCAAGATATAACTCTTGGTCCGCAGCTTGAAAGAATTGAGACCCGGGTCCCCTTTCACCCTGCTTTAGCATCCAACGCAGATCGACCAGTACAAGGCCAGCCTTCCACCCGCACAAAATGGCAGCAGACGAGACCACACCGCCGGCCGAGCCGCCCCAGCCGGACCAGGCCTCCATCGACAAGAAGTCGATGGATGTCAAAGACGGGGCCGACCTGGAGGTGGTGGTCAGCACGGGTCCCGGCCAGACGACGAGTAAGCCGAGGCGAGGTGTGTTGGGGCCGTCGAGCTGAGCAAGCTGACCGGAGCAGTGTACACCGAGGCCCAGTACAAGCAGGTGACGAGAAAGATTGACCGCTATCTGATTCCCATCATGCAAGTTGTGCAGCCTATGCAGATGTCCACTGGGATGTCCACGGCTGACGCAGACCAGGTTCTTCATGTACGGCATCCAGCAGACCGACAAAACGTCCATCAGCATCCAGGCAGTGAGCATCGATCCGGCTTGCTTTTGCATTGTCACATCCACGCTCTAACACCACTGCAGCTCTTTGGCATGCAAACCGATCTGCACCTGGTCGGACAGCAGTACCAGTGGCTGACGACCATTTTCTACCTCACGTACCTCTTTGGCGAGTTTCCGTCGACATGGCTCATGCAGAGGTACCGCATCGGCCGCGTGCTGACGCTGTACATTATCTGCTGGTGTGCGTACCTACTTGTGAAACAAGGCAACAAAGCTTTCATCTGCGTCCATGCTGACCTCGCAGCCATCTGCCTCCTCTGTGTCAGCGCCTGCCAGACCTGGTCGCAGCTTATGGCCATCCGGGCGCTGCAGGGCTTCTTTGAGAGCAACATCTCGCCCGGCTTCCTGCTGATCACGGGCTCGTACTACCGCACGCGCGAGCACGCCAACCGGTCGCTGTTCTGGCAGTCGTCCGAGGGCCTCTTTAGCGTCATCTGCAACCTGATGCTGTACGGCATTGCGCGCCACGTGACGGCCGTGGGCGGCATCGACGCCTGGCGCTGCATTTCGCTCTTTCTGGGCTCGCTGACGCTGGCGGGGGCCGTGTTTGCATACTTTATCCTGGACGCGCCACACAAGGCGATGTGGCTCACGGAAGAGGAGAAGAAGATTGCGTGCGTTGCCCCCCATAACAAAACAGACAGACAGAAGCTGACAAGACAGAATCATGCGCGTCATGGAGAACCAGATCAGCGAGGACGCCATCGGCAAGCGCTGGGACTGGGAGCAGTTCCGGGAGTGCTTCCGGGACCCGCAGGTCTACTTTGGCTTTCTCAACACGTTCCTGTCGTGCATTCCGAATGGGTACGTCTTGTTTCTCACTGCCGACGCGACGCCGCTAACACTCTCAGAGCCTTTACCACCTTTAGCTCGCTCATCTACGTGACCTTTGGCTTCACCTCGTGGCAGTCGATGCTCTACGGCCTCCCGCGGAATTGTATGCTCAACCCTTTGCTCGTACCTCTGCTTCGCTGACCAGCCAGCCATCTACGTCGTCGTCTTCATCGTCACGGCCGTTTACGTGCAAAAGTTCCAGAACCAGCGCATGTATATCATGATCGTCTCGTGCATCCTGCCGTTTGTCGCCATGCTCGTCATGTCGCTGCTGCCCAACACGGAGCATCACAAGTGGCTCAAGTGGGCCATGTTCAACATCAGCGTCGTCTTTTCGCTGGCCATCTTCCTGGGATGGAGTTTCAGTGAGTCCCCCCTCCTCCTCCTCCTCCTCCTTTACTGCCGAGCAATGCTGACCACCAGTCACCTCCAATGTCGCCGGCCGCACCAAGCGCACCACTGTCTCGTCGCTGACCCTCATAGCCTACTGCGTCGGCAACATGGTCGGCACGCAGGTCTTCCGCACGTCCGACGCCCCCCGCTACTACCGCGGCACCATTGCCTGCTCCGTGTGCTTTGGCCTCGAGGTGCTCGTCATTGTGCTGTGGCGGCTGTGGTACATGCGCGAGAACCGCCGCCGCGACCGCGAGGCCGCCGCCAGTGGGCTCACCTCAGAGGAGCAGGAGCGCATCGGCGTGCAGCTGGGCGAGCAGGACGTCACCGACATGAAGAACCCGTACTTTCGGTATGCCATGTAGGGCAGGGCGTTCTGGTGGCCTTTCTTTTTCTACCCGAGGCGGAAGAGTTTTTGTTTTGTATCATCAAGTGCTGTCTTTGTCATAGAATGGATCGTTTGTCCAACGCCTGCCTCCGGGACCAGCTTCAGTCTGCATGTGACTCGGCAGATGAACCCTCATAGCTGGCAGTTGGGTTACAAGCCATAGGCACGGAGCCTCTTGACCAGCCTTATCAATGCTTTGGCAAACACGGCAGGTCCTGCACCGTGCACTGTAAATGAAATAGATCATCTTGTCTTCGTGTCCTGTTGGGTGTACTTGATACCGGAGATGCCATTGGTTTTCCATACTAATGTGGAGCAACACCATGGAGGTGGTTAGCGTTATCTTTGACGTAACTGTTAAGCTATACACATTACTGCGCAATGCTTTCTACGAGCTGTTCCTGTACGTTACAGTCATTACTGTAGTATGCACGCGTGTGGGCAAGGATGCACTGGTTGAATTGTCCGGAATATGCTGCTTGGCAAATGCTTTCCCTGTAGAACGTAGACACAACTAATAGTGGACCACTAAACCAAAATATCAACACCAATGATCCACACAAAATTCCCCATCATAAACAGACACACAGCAAACAGAAGCAACAATGTCTGTCTCGCACGCACCGCTATCGTACTCGAACAGGGCCACGAAAAGGAGAGCTCCCGATTCAAGTGAAAGTGGACGCCCAAGAACAATGGCAAAACGAAAACATCAACACCCCCTTGAATCTAGCAATTGGTTGATCTAGCCTGCACACAGACCTTCCTGCGCGATGTGCCCTTGGGAATATGGCCTTGGACATATCTCGTCGACGATCCTGAGGGGACATATGTGCAATCCGAAATAATCAGACCAGCCTCCGACGCCAACTTCCTGTACGTCATGCTCTTGCTTCCAGGGGCCCGGATGTAGCAAGTGTTTGCTCTTATGCCGTAATTGCTGCGGATGGTGCCGCTACGCGAAGCGAGGGCATCATATGCATCCTGGCAGTTCGAGTATTTAGCGTGATCCCGAGTTTTACAAACGGGCGTGTATTGTGCGCGTTTTCTCATCTTTGACTGATAAGTGTTGTCCAGCATGTTCACCAGTGTTTGCAACAGATCGTACCCGGGGTCGTCAGTATTGCCAAGACCGCTTCGTAGCGTCTCATTTGTGGCAGCCAGGCGGTCGTCGCCATCGTCAAGATATCCTTGCATGTCGGCAATGACCAGTTCGTCGATAGACATGCCGTCTGTTCCGACGATAAGTATGCCAGATGCATTTGTCTCGATCTGACCATCAAACGCATAGCGCTCCCGGATAGCTTGTCCAAGCCACCCGTTTGAGAGCGTGTCCATGTAGTTGCTCACAGCAGAAGCATTGGTGGTCAAGGCGACGTCGACGACAGAGCAATTCCAATCGTCTTGTGTCACGTCAAGAAAGAGGAGGTCTTGGGCAGACGCCAGCGTGGCGAAGACCCATAGAAAGAAGACTGTTTGCATACTGTCAATGTTGGAAATAAATGTGAAAAAGGCTAGAGATGGGCGTAGCGTATCTCCGCTGGAAAGACACACAGGTTCGAGTCAGCGAAAGGAGACGTCGATCAAGGTATATCTTGTCGTCGGTTTTCAAAGCAATACTTCTTACACCCAAAGTTTTCAAATTGGAATCGTAGCACGATTCCAAATAATTTCACTCGGTTACATTGCTTATATCTCAACACCTTCCTATAAGGGCTGATCGAGACCCTGTAACCAGGTAAAAGTAGAAAATGGAGAAACGGGCACCGCGGGTCGGCCCCCATTTATTTGGGTACCAAAATCCTAAAGGATCTCTTTCACGCCACCCAATGGTGCACCACTCTACTCATACCATGCAAGAATCGCCTGCGCCCACTTCTCGAGACAGTCGGGTGAGTAGGCCGAAAGCTTTATACAAAGTAGCGTAAAGATTTTTGGGTGTATGATTTTAAGAATAACTAGGAAAAGCAAACAGTAGAATGGCCAACACTGCTTTACCGCACGCTGTCAGTCTTGATAATCACCAGACACTCAAAAGTCAGATCCAACACTCGCATCACTCCTCGAGCAAAATCTCAACCAAACGGTCAACTTTGCCAACGTCCAACTCGTTCTCCTCCAGAAAGTCGGTCAGTAGGACTCTGAGTGCTCGCTTGCGCCGAACCGCGGGGGGGGTGGCGTCGATCATCCTGACCATCGTCCGCACAAGCTCTATGCCAGGATCGTCGGCATTGGCAAGCCCCTGAACCAAAAGAGCTCTTGTGTCCCCAATGCGGTCATCGTTATCATCTAGATACTCTTGCAAGTCGCTGATGACAAGTTCGTCAATGGTCATTCCGGTGGGTTGAACGATGCCGTCTAGGCCAACTTTGTTATCAAAACTATAGCGCTCTCGAATTGCTTGGCCAAGGAAGCCCTTGTCGAGGGCCTCAAAATATCGCTGCACGGCGCTGCGGTCTTGTGCACAATGCACGATATCGGCATCCCAGTCCCAGTTGGATACATCAATGAAGCAGTTCTCAGAATCGCTAGGGATGAGCATAGCTGTGTCTTCGAAATTGCCTTTATTTTTAGGATATGTTGGAGAGAAAGTAGATAAACTTGGGATGCGGTGGCTGGAGATAATCGCTGGTAGCAATGAATAAAGAAGGATTTACTTTTATTTGACCACGCCGACGATGTTGTTAGTTTAGCCATATCCCTCTTTGAATCCTGCGATTTTGATTAAAAGGTGCGATGCGGTGTAGCTAAAACATACGTTGTGAATATGATTAGTTTGGGAAGGAGCAATCCTTTGGGGGCGGGGTGAAGGAGTAATCCTTTAGGGGCGGGGAGCTTTCATTCTTCTCTTTCCTTTTTTGGGGCACGAGATGATGGGACTTGTCGTTTATAGAGAAAGTTGTTGCCTCAGATGACGTGGCCGAGTTCTTATCTGAGATTAGCCCCCGCTTCCAGTAAAGTGTATTTCGTAACCCGTGTTATTCTGCCGTCTCAGTGGGGTTCGCACAACAACGAGTGAGCATCAGAGGTTCCGAACCCAAAGGTCCGACTGAATACGTCCATATAATGCCACTGTTTTCCCTACACGATAGGTTTCGGTTTACAAACCCAGCATACCTGTTTACCATTGCACTTTTTTTTACTATTACATTTTTTTGGCGCGTGTCTGCCCTGGCCACGCAAATCACGTCTCCATCATGACGCCTTTCTTAACTCTTGTCCATGTACTTCTACTGTGTGCTATCACCATTGATGCACTTGACAGTTCCTCCTCCGCAGCAGATAATTCTTCCACGGTATCTGGCTTGAACACCACTGCATTCTTCTCCAACTTGTCAGACGTCCTTCTTTTAGACACACCATTTCAAGGCTATTGGGAAAGCGAACTTGTTGCTATCTCACTAAACGACACTGCGGTCAACAATTATTATGACTGCCTTCAAAAAGGCTGGTTTGGGCAGGCCATCCGTGAACGTTATGCGTTTGACGGCCAAGTTCTGGAGAATAGCACAGTCAACGGCACTGATATGCTTATTGATAGCCTGATTCTTTCAGACTTGAACGATTATCTCGAAGAAGACGATTATCGCATACCAGAATCAAAGGTGGCTTTTCAAGAGGCGTTAGCTTGGAACACGACCAATTCGACAACCGACCCTGGACGTGATCTTTTAGAGAACATTTCATATGTATTGCAACAGTACAATCCACTCGTCAAACGGGCGAGCTACGCAGTCACCTGCAGAAGGAAGGCAAGAGCGCTCTATAGCCAGTGCGAAATGTTGTGGGAAGACTTGCCCTCAGGGACTACGGGTATTGTATCGGGGAGAGCGGTGGCCATGGGGACATGCTACGCCAGAGCCCCTGGCTCCAAGTATATGAGCCGCAACCAATTCAAGGCCGAAGTCGGCTTAATTATAGAGGACTGCACATATACGACGTGTTGCTTTGCCTACGTCCAGGGTCACATCCCTAAAACCTCTTCGCGTCGGAAAGTCTGCGTGCAAGCTCGAAGCACGAATTGTTGAGAGCCAGTGGCGGGGAAGCTCAGAACGTCGGGACGGAAGTATAGGTAGGGAACGTCTTTGATCAGACTCTCCTATAAAGGTTTGGAATAGTACAAGGGATTGGATTGTTCTAGGAAGTGCCGAAATGGGGGATGTCGGGAAGAGCCCGTATCGTCGGGCCATAGACTGCAGCGCTACGTTTGATGGACAGTTGACGTTTTCCTTAATTCTCTGCTGGTTGCATGGACCCGTTCTAGCGACCCGATCAGACTTACCACTGCTCTGCTTTTTGTCTCGTGTGTGCACTCCTTTGTAATTTCTATTCCACGTTTTGCTTGATTTTTAATGGTCGCCAACCCTAGCCACAACCACCCCTTACAGTTAGTTACAAGCACTAACACCTCCAAGTTCTCGTCCAACAAACGCTAATCCTTAAGTCTCTTAAACACTACACAACCCAACAAAGGCAGTCTCACAGTCTAAATTCATTAAAAGCCGTATTACTAGTCACTAAAACAGCTCTCTAACCTCAATTTTTAGTACTGTTAACCAAATTACAAAAAGTGTACAAGTAATAATACACTCATACGCCTTGTTGACAGCCGAGGTTCGAGCACTTCAACAGGCCAATGCAGCACTAAGCAAACGCCGGAAAGTCAAAAAAACACGCGTACGACTTAAAGGATCTCTTACAGTTTAAGAAGGACATGATTTACTAGATGAAAAGGTCGTGGAGGAGCAAATCCAGTAAGAAATACACGCGAGGGGTGGTCGGCAGAGGAGGGCCGAGCCATGCGGACGGCGCTGTGGCACACGCGGTGAGAGAGGACACAATGTGCGCACTTGTCAGAAGGAAGTATAAATGACTGATGTATACAGTTCCGAATAGTTTGAATTGATTTTAATTGTTGTGGTTGTCTAATAATGCTTTTTTGTTGTGAGAGTTGTAGGAAGTGATCCACTCGCTTATCAACCACGTTAGATCTTGAAAGATAACAAAGAGATTGTCGGTTCACCATTCCGGTGAATCTTAATGCATTAAGGATTTTGTTGATGAATCGATTCAGGTAGCTGGCGAAGTCACCGGTGACCCTGTACGTCCGTAAGTGAGTGTCCTACGGGGGTACAATGGTCTGTTGGTGATGCTTCTTTTGTTGTTCTAATCTAAGTTGAATAGGGGGGACGGGGACTGGTGAGGCCATATCTATGCACCCAGCCAGGACCCGGTGGGTACCCGGTGAGGTCCCTGATTGGTCAGCGAGGAGCCTCATTAGAGCCTCCCCAGAGTCCCCTTCTTCGTTATGGCTAGTGTACCAACAGAGATAGTTAATTGTGCGAGATCAAGCGTATTAATAGAAAGTTCTTTCTCAACATATAAAATTTACAAATTCGCAAGAAGCATTCGTTTCTAATCTGTATTCATCATTCCGTCGATGACTTTACATCAAGAAACAGATCGCTTCGTTCAGATTACCTCTGCCAGCCGCCTGGCTATCGCCCTGTGTCCCCCGAAGGCCAAAGGTGGCTAGAAACATTTTCAACCCGTTAGGTACACACGAAAATAGCAATAGTTACAGGGCTTTCCGCACATGGGCGTAAATGGCGGGCCAGGCCATCACAGCGCATCATACGAGCGTGATTTCCCGTGTGGGAAACCCAAGATTCTGTATCTCCCCATGCATGAAATTTTCCGTGAATGTCTCCCCCACCAAGGCGTATTTGCCAGTTCCTGGGGTCTCACGCAGAATGAATGGGACTTTTGCTCCCTGGAGGATGCAGATATCGTCAGATTCTCGGAATTATTTACCCAATTCACTTAATCCGAGATCCGCGGATTCCAGTAAAGTTCCAGTGTAAGAAGGTCTTGTCATTCACACTATAGAGTATAGACCGAGCATCTGTAATAAATCCACTGCTAATTTACTCTTAGTCTATACTTCTCCCGCCTGTGAACCTTTGCCAAAAAAGTCGCAAAGGCTTTCTTCTTCAACCCTTTGCTTTCATCCACACCGTCAATCATTTTTGTCACGTTTGCAATCTTGCTACTTTCATCTGCGTGGAAGACTACAGCCAAGTCCAGCTCTTCATAGACTTTCTTGACAGCCTTCTTAAAAGCCTCTAGGTAAGGACATGAACATTCGGCGTCTTGCAATTTGTCCAGGGTTTCAAGTCAATTTTGTAATTGTTGGTAGATAGTCAGCAGGACCCAGTGAGATTTTGCGCCGTGGCCAATCAGCGGCTGTGGGGTCCCCCCATCCAGGGGTAAAAACTCTAGCACGCATCGCGGCCCCCCCTAGAGTTAGAAAGAGACAATCAAGAAGAAGCATCACCACAGACCATTGTACCACCGCAGGGCACTCACTTGCGGACGTACAGGGCCACGGTGACTTCGACTATGACATTGCAACGATCGTTGATAACTAACTACCGCCGGCTAACCGACACTGATCAGTCTACGGTTAAGACTGACTAGCAAGGCCACTTCGCGAAGTACGAGGCCTGATTACAAACGTTTGATTCCTCGACAGACTCCCTCCTTCAATCGAAACCATGGCGAGCATTAACAACGACCCCCAAAACTCTACCACCTCTCCGACGATCCAGGGCTCGGGCCTCTCTGCCGACGAGAGGACCGCCATCGTGAATAAGCTCTTAGATGATGCAGAAGAAAGCAAGGTCACAGACTACGACCTTCGTGAGGCCGTAAAAGACCTCCTCAGCGACTGGGTAGAGGCCGACTTCAAAAAGATTGGGCTTACGGCGCCTAAGCTGATGAAGCTGTTGATGTCTCGCGGCATCTACGTTGAGAACCACCGCGTTACCGGAGGATCGCTGGCAAAATCCCTGTACAAGGCAATCTTCAACGATGAAGACATCAGGTGGCCCAGAGGCACTGTTGAGACCGCCGTACGTTCTTACGGCAAGCTTAAGGTCATCGCCGAGGACCTTCAGGAAGCTATGGGACTCGAAGTTATTGACGACAACTTTTTGCCTTTTGACATGGGCCATATAAGGGTGACGCAGTCACCTAGTGTTGTCCGTCAAGCAACTAGTCCCTCCTGTGGGCAGGCCTTACCAAAGCCCGACTTCCTAGCTGAAGAGACACCGGCACCTATCCGCATGACCGTGCCGCTGTATCAGTCAAGCGATAACAACGGTCCTCAACGCCTATACCAGTACGAAGGGACTCCAGCGCTGTCTGACGAAGACCGCGATGCAAGGAAGGCTATCGCCAACCTCGCTAAAACCTACCCAAAGGAGAGCAAATACACTGGAAGCAGTGACTCCGTCAGCTTCTGGTACCGGGCTAAGGCTTTCCTACGGGCCTGTCGCGTTGCAGGGCTAGGCGAGAAGCATTTAGCTGACGCCTTTCACATTATGACAGCAGGGGTTGCACTAGACCACTGCCACTGGCTAGAGGAAAGGGCTCACGGTGACTGGCGAGCCATTGCTCAAGGGCTAGAGCTTCGTTTCGAGGACGACCGAGCCCGCAGGACTCGGGAAGACGACTGGCAAACTCTTAGCCTTACAAGCTTTGCCGCTAGTCATGAAGCTGCCGACCTTCCTCTGTCTGACGCTATTCAAAAGCTCTTCGACAAGCTCCAGACAATGCAGTACAGCCTCGATGAGCGCCTAAAGGACCCTGAGACGCTCCGGAATCGCTTCGTTTCGGCCTGCGGCAGCCACCCTGCCGTCGCCGAAGCCGTTGCAGTACATTCGGCCGACTGCCGTACTGGCGACCAACTTTGCTCGAAGCTTCGGGGCATTATGCTGGCCCGCGAGAGGTCACTGACCGTCCCTCGGCAGCGGAAGGCACCCGTATTCGACACCAACGTGGCTGAAAGGACCTACCACGGCGTGCCTTCACGCCCAAAAAGGTTCGGCAGCCGACCTGACAGGGATCATGAACCCTCAAAGCCTGACGGTGCAGGCCGCTGCTTTATCTGCAAGCAGCCAGACTGTCGCTCCTGGAAGCACTCAGACGCTGAGAGGAAGGCTCACAGGGACAAATGGAAGGCCCAAAGCGCTGGACGGAAGTACGAGCAGTTTCTTCAAGCGCTAGAAGGCTCTGATGAGCCTACGGATGACTCCTCACTTTCACCTGATGATGACGGCGAGGGCAGTGATTTTGAGGGCCCAGGGCACGTTTACTGGACTCGATCGGCCGCCGCGAAGATTATTCGGACCCTCGACAACCAGCGTGCCGCGCATGCGCTTCACCTTGACGACGCCTGTATGGCACCCGGTCGGGAGGAGCTTGACACCTCCCTCCCCCTGGCGGCATGGTCTAGGTATACGTCACAGCGCTTTCTAGGCATCATCGTCGACACTGGCGCCGCTGAAATCTCCTCGGCAGGCCAGGGTCAATTCGAGGCGCTGCGGAAACTGCGCCCTGACGTGACTCTCGATACCTCGACGGCAGGAGGCACTTCAGTGCGCTTCGGGCTGGGTGACAGCACCTCAATTGGGTCCACCACGCTGCTAACACCTATTGGGAAGGTGGTTTTTCATGTCATGACTGCAGACACGCCATTCCTCCTCTGTCTGAAGGACATGGACCGCCTTCAGGTCTTCTTCGACAACACGCGGGACGTACTAGTCACCCGCGAAGGCCAGGAGACCCCCGTGATACGGCGCTTCGGGCATGCTTTCATCACCATTTCAGAAATGCCCAGTGTGTTGCTGGCAAGCTTTTTCACTGAGGCAGAGCTGAAACGCCTACATCGACGATTCGGTCACCCTTCGGTTGACCGCCTGCACCGCCTTTTGCAGAAGGCAGGGCATGATGACGTGAATAGGGCGGAGCTGGAGAAGCTACAGAAGTACTGTCACCAGTGCCAACTCAACCGTGGACCACCCAAGCGATTCAAATTCAACCTTCGCGAGGCTGACGATGTCGTTTTCAACGGTACCATAGTGGTTGATGTGGCGTACCTCGACGGCAAGCCTTACCTTCACGTCGTCGACCAGGCTACAGGCTTCTCCGCAGCCCGCTGGCTCACTAATATGACGGCACAGCACACCTGGGACTCCCTACGCGCCTGCTGGCTCGACACCTACCTCGGGCCGCCAGATCTGATTGTTCACGATGCTGGCACCAACTTCGACAGTAAGGAGTTCAAGGACAACGCTGCCCTCATGGGTTCAGGCACGAAG
>JACCPH010000050.1:195788-207597 GCA_014183095.1 Harringtonia aguacate | reverse complement strand
CACTAGGTGCTGGACTCCGGGGCCTATCCCCGCGTGTCCACGTCGTATACTCCTCGATTGAGTGGACAAAGGCAGACGCCATAGTCGACGACGTTAAAATAAATCAAATCAAATCAAATCATCAAGTAAAGGAAGTTGTTAAGAGCACAGAAACAGAGTCGTTAAGGCCAGAGTGGCTACGGCTGGCTGCCCGGGTGACTCACAGCGCACCGCTTCTCGGCCTGACGGACGGCGGATCAAGGCGGGTTAGTCCTGGAAGGCTGGGGATCGCGCCGGCTGGGCGGTTCTCCGAGCTGGGGCCTTCCAGGGCAAGACACGGACGGTC
Source organism: Harringtonia aguacate (assembly GCA_014183095.1). Taxonomy (NCBI): domain Eukaryota; kingdom Fungi; phylum Ascomycota; class Sordariomycetes; order Ophiostomatales; family Ophiostomataceae; genus Harringtonia; species Harringtonia aguacate. Next base: position 207,272 of record JACCPH010000050.1, on the reverse strand, counting down.
TGGCGTTGGAGACGACGACGCCAGTCAACGGGAAGCCGGCCTGGGGGTTGTGATGGCCGGAACGCCTAAGCGCTGTAGCCACGTGGTGTCTTTAGCGAACCATCGGTCTGTGCAAGGTTCAAAGACCACTGCCGTGTCCCCACTAGGGAGGCTGCGCACGCCGATGGCCTTAGGTAGTCCTTTCGTCGTTGCGATCGCGCTGGCCGCTTCAGTAATCTCCTTTGCGGATGGCACTTGGCTCATGCCGCTCGTCTTCAGGAGGAGCTCGGAGCGCCGTGGTGAAAGGGAGGTAGCAGGGGTGGTTTGGGGGTGTTCGGTTGTTGTGGTTCGCGGTGGTCTGTGCTTGTGTTGCCTGCGCGTAAGACCGCGTCGCGTCGGGTAAAGCTGGGCTATTGTAGGTGGCGGCGGCGGCAGCGGTGTCGTTCTCCAAGCGTCGGCCGCCCGTTTGAAAGCGGGAGATGTTGAGGAGCAAGCACTGGATCATGCCATCGAGATAGTTGCAGCGGTCTGGTCGGCGGGACTGTGGAGAATGTCGAGGCGGCTTGGGCGTAGTGGCGCGCACCACAGGCACCCAGGAGTTCTTGGGGCATGTTGTTGTCGCAGAGGAAGCGGTCCGTCGTGACGGAGGTGTTGTCGGTGCCGTCGGTGTTATCGGCTTCAGAATCCAAGAGGCTAAACGGGTTGGCGGCGGGAGGGTGGCCGCGCGGGCCGGGTTCTTCCTTGGCCTTGGCAGGACATGCGCTTGAATTGCATCGGTGGTCGGCGCTGCCGCAGGCGCTGCAGTGGCGTTTGGTAGTTGCGGGTGCCATTTTTTCTACGCTAAGATGTATGCGGAGTAGTAGATAAGCTGGCAAAAGAAGCAATCGGCCCAATAAAACCACATTCATTCCGTCGCCTCAGCCCAGAAAAAAGTCAACCGAGAACGAATGCTGGAAGAATGGAGATGCGAATGGCTATCGTCGGCAAAAGGAAAGCACCTCCGTCAAATTGATCAAGAGCTTCCATCAACCCACGCACGGCACCTCTACGACCCACTGCCAAGACACAGAGCACAATTACTCTCACAACTCCGAAGAGCACATTGCTGGCTGTCGAGTCACGCAAAGGAAACAGGCCACGGAGACAACAACAGATGCCCATGCGGCACCCGGGAAACAGTTGTGCACGTACTAACCGGCTGCCCCAAACTACGGGATCTCAGACAAAAATTATGCAGCAAGATCGGAGACGCCGTCAACAGCATCTCGTAAATGCTTAGAGGACGAATAACAACAGGAAAGATGAACCAAGGGGCAAAAGGTTTAACAGAGAGGTCCTAGGCACGGTACTGGATTTCGCGGAGTCCTCGCATAAGTGTTGACGTAAGACACAGTCAATACTTACCAAGACGTCAAGAACCAGGGCATGGAACAGGACCAGCTGCGAGTCGTACGTAAACTGCATCATCAAGCGAAGCCTGACACGGTCGGAGCGTCAGGTTCAGTCACTGGGAAGAGAAGGGGCAGGCTCCTCAGGAGGAGTGTCCGTCGACCAATCACTGCCAAGTACCGAATCGCCTGATTTGGTGGGATAAATAGTATAAATATCGCAGAAGGTACCTTAGCCTAGGGGAATGGGGAGAGCAGACTTTTCACCGTATCTGACAAAACACCACCAACGTACCTAAACTAGCGACAATAAGTTCCAGACCAACGAGGAAGGGGCCGCAAGCGGGACTCGTGGTTAACAAGGGTATTTGGTCACGTGTTACGACACGTGCTCCCTTTCTGCCCTGCCAGGCCAGTCCCTGAAGCTGCATACCAACACTTTCCTAGTTTTGTCATTTTGGCCTGGACTTAAATTGAAAACGCGAAAAAAGCGCGCCGATACTTTTTTTTTTCGCTATGGTCATGTAATTGCGCTAAAACATCTGTGACTCTTTTTTGGCATTTTTTATGCTTTATTTTATTTCCATCGCGTCTCGTTTCCATTGGTTAAAATAGATTATTTTGCCCTTTCGGGCTTCGTCTAAAAAATGCGAATCGAGAGGTCTCATCGCGATTAAGCCATCGCTCTTCTGTTGCCCGTCGGCCCTCTACGGCTCCGCGCTTCCCCGCCCCAGTCACCACAGCCTCCTTTTGCGAAAGTCTCCTATTCTCCACTGAAATCAACGCCCGCCGACACGAAATCATCGCGCTGCCGAGGCGAACAAGGTCGCGTCCAGCTGCCCGGCCATATCCACCCGTCTGGCCAGGCTTATCTCTGCCCGCTCACACCCCCTGCCCTCTTCCCAGCAGTCAGGCATACTCACTCAAGGCATACTCTGCCTTCCGCTCAGATATATCACCTTTTGGCACGGCCTCCTGTCCATTCAAGGCTGCTTGCTATATCGTTCCTCTTCGCGCCTACTGATCGCGCCTACTATCGCGCCTGCTATCGCACCTGCCTTGGGCAGTGGCGCCCCAAATTTGAGCTGGGTGCAGCCTGCACCAGAGAACCGACGGTCAACGAAACGACTGGCGACGACGACGGCCGACGACTGGACGACCGGGGACGGATCACGCAGCCAACACATTGGCACACCGGCAACACACCATGACGCAATCTTCGTCGAAACGACCGCAGCAGGAGACAGATGACAGCCGTGCTGAATGCCCCTTTTCGGTGCGGCTAGTCGACCCAGAAAAGAGGGAGTTCGGCGGGAAGCGAATGAAGCGCGGCCACAGCGCCAGAGCGCTCGACAAGAACAATGGCTCTAAGAAAGTCCTGCAGCAGCGCGCGCCCTTCTCGCCCAGGGGCTCCTTCGAGACGCACTCGACCATGGACGTGCACTACGTGGTCGAACCGGCCAAACAGTGGGCCGAGATGACACGCTACAACAGTTTCGTCTGTATGTTTTTTTCTTATTCTCTGGTGTTGGCTCCGGTGCTGGCTGCTTTCCTTCATACTGACAACCTAGTGAACGGTGTGAAGTATTGCTGTGAAGGCTTCATTTTTGTCGCCAACGACATGACGATTAAACGGCAAAAGACCGCCGGTGAGAAGGACCCGTGCAAGCGGTCTGAGGACGACTGGGTGGCGCACATCCTCGAGATCCGTGCCAGCGACGAGCACCACGTGTACGCCCGCGTCTTCTGGATGTACTGGCCCGATGAGCTGGCGGCCGGCACCTACTACGGCAAGACGACGGTCCAGGGTCGCCAGCCGTATCACGGGTCGGCCGAGCTGATCGCCTCTAACCACATGGACATTATCAACGTCGTTAGCGTCATGTCCATGGCCGTGGTCAACCACCTTATCGAGGACCAGGACGACGACGTGCAGAGCACGCTTTACTGGCGCCAGGCGCTAGACGTGCGGACGCTTGAGCTATCGGCAAGTGTAGTTTGGCGATTTTTTTCTGGTCTTGGCATGTGGTCCTGACAGTGATATTGCAAACAGACCATCAGGACCTTCTGCGACTGCAACCAGCCAGCCAACCCCGACAAGATGCTCGTCGGCTGCGGGACATGCGGCAAATGGATCCATAAGGAATGTCTCAAGCACTATGCGCTCATGCGGGTATTTGAAAGGTTAGGCCACAGCAAGTCGCACATATCTAGGGCGCCTGTTGCCGAGACAAATGGCATTGACCAGGGAAAGGAGCCGCTGAGCCCCAAGGAGACGGGCGGTGCAGTGTCGTTGCAGCACTTGATTGACGTCAAGGCCGACAACGTCGAGGTGTTGGACAAGGTGGACGCGGATGACGATCGGAGAAGGCGAGCGAACATCGGCGGGGATGGGACACCGAGTGTGGATGGGACGTCAGGAGCCGGGCCAGCACCAACGTCGGCATCAGCGGCAGCATCAGGCACACTGGCGGTAGCAAGTCTAAGGCAAGCGGTGACGCCACCGACGCCAGCAACGGTGGTGCCAACGGCGACGATGACGATACTAAACACGACTACGATGACGCCACCGAAACGGATGGCCTACCGCGGACGCAAGCGCATACGGACGCTGCCGTCGTTTAAGGACAATAAGCCGTACGACAGGCTGTTTGAGGCGACACTGCTACTGGGCTCCATTCAGTCGGCACCGACTATGATAAAGATCAAGGATATACGGCCAAGCGTGGGTGGCGACGAGGTGTGGCAGGAACCTGCCGAGTGCCCCTTGTGTGGGTCTCCCATCCACTAGAAGAGGCAACCACGAGACGAAATACACTGAACTGCGTTGCTTTTTCTTCTTTTTTAAAAAAAATTTAACCATCATCGGTCTCTGCTTCCAACTACAATTTTGCCACTGTGCAGTATGCGAATTTCTTGAAATATCCAGAAGACCCTGAACCAGTTGAGAAGCTACAAGACATCAAATCTAATCTAGACAATCTAATCGCGAACAACCACTTTCCTCAAATATGGGGTATTCCAGACAATTTCTTGGAGAAGAGACCTGAAGCGGCACAGTCTGGAACAAGCAGGCCGGAAACAACTATGCATGCACCAGAACAGCCTGTAGCAGCTAGTACTACGAAATCCCAGATTGTTGCGATCGTGTACCCATGGACAACGGGCAGGGAAGTAGATGGGTCTATTATTATTGGTACAAGGAAGCTTGGCCGCGGAACTCAGGTTTGTCTTGAATACGAAGAAGATGGTCGTTTCATCCGAAGACATGAATCCGCTTCTGAAGCCGGTCTTTTGGAAGTAGAAAGATACAAGAATATGAGAGGATGCATGGATTTGGCAGCCGGGCAGTCTCAATGGTCGTCCAAAGATCGACATGGTTTCGAGGAGCTGTTGTGGATCACCAAAGCACAGACAAAGTTGAGGAATCTGGCTGCAAACAAAAAGGACCCCAACGCAGACTGCTGTGTGCGATTCAAGAGTCTTGGCATCAAGATGCTCACAGTGTCAAGTATTTGCAAGGTTCTTGGAAAAGCAAGTGCTCAGGCCTAAATCCAAAATGTATGTGACCGAGACGGCATTGATACACCATGGGCCGCTAGATATGAGGGCTCTTACAATGACCCTTCCAAGGTACAAATGGATGCAAAGGTACGTAGGAACATGAGAGATGTCCAAGCCAAGGCCAATCGTCGTGATTCTACCGGAGGTGGGTCCGAAGATGGCGAGACTGGGGAAAGTGAATTGAAGAACCTGGCAAACATGATGAAGCAACTACTGGGTTTGTTTGGGCAACTGAAAGCTGGCAACGGTGTCGGTGTAGCTGGGTTGTAAGATAGTATACATAGCCTAATGAATACACGTTATTTTGCGACCATTGCATGCTTCATGCAAAGCAAAGTGAAAATCGATTAGGGCCAGAATTATTGAACATAGTTAACTATTGTGAGTGACTGGCCGTCTACTGTCGTCACAAGATGCACGAGGGTGGTGGCATATCGACGCACACAAGAAGCCAACAGTCTTCACAAATCGTACTTCAGGAGCTCGGGAAATCCTATTAAAAGGTGCGATATAGAGAAGATGGACAAAGGAAAACTTTCAGAAAACAACCGATATATAACATTTGTCGGTACACCGCGGTTAGTTCGTTGTTAACGTAGTTGTGATATCACAGTCGAAGTCACCGTGGCCCTGTACGTCCGCAAGTGAGTGTCCTGCGGTGGTACAATGGTCTGTGGTGATGCTTCTCTGTTGTCTTCTAGGTCTAAGTCTAAATAGGGTAGGGGTGGTGAGGCGTATTATATATATTTCTTCGTTATATACGACCAATACTGATCATGAACGGCTAGGTGTTCGACAGAACCCTCTGGGGAAAAAACTGTCGCGGGGCTGTAATTATTTAAGTGCGTGGTTTTAAAGAGAAAATGTAATAACGAAAGGAGAGAGAGAGAGAGAGAGAGAGAGAGAGAGAGGTGCTGCGTTATCCCGGTGCCTCCGCCCCCGGCGGTGGCGTTGCTTCCGAGTTCGTTCGCTAGTCGGTATTCGTGCAATCGGCCACTCCGCATGAGCCAGCGGAGGAGTGGTTTGGCTGTAGGACTGTTTAGCCGGCTGGTCAGTTCTGATGCCGACCTTAGCCAGTGTGCAGGTTTGGGTGGCATGGTGTTGCAGTGCAGCATAACGTGCTCCAGCGTTTCGTCGTCCACTCCACACCGGCACAGCGCCGTCTCCTGCGCTTGACGGCGGAAGAGATAGGCACCAAGCCCAATGTGGCCGGCGCGGGCCTGTGGTTAAGAGACTACTCTCGGCCTTTGTAAGTTGTGCGTGCCGCCGCTGGGCCTCCTTGGCGGACCAGCATGGCGAGAGTGTGGCGGCGCTGCGGCTCGACTGTGTGGACGTTTCCCTCGCTGCCCGGTCCTGCCACCATGTCTTCCACCGCGCCTTAACAGTGTCCCAGTCTGCGTTGGTTGGCGGAGAAGCCGGTCTAAGTGGCGGTAGCCGGTTGTTGCGAGTTTGACGTAGGGTGAGGCGTATTTGTAGTAGGGGGTTCGGTGCGATTCCGCCCGGAGGCACTAAGCCTAAAGGGCTCGTCTGTACGATGCTTACATAACTATTGCTTATCTAATACAACATCCTCCTGTTCGATCATGTCTTTTCCTTCTTTCATCATCGTGTCTACTTCTCCCTTTACTTCTCCCCTACCCTGTTTGCTAGTTGGGGAATTGGAGCCTCGTCGTGAGCCCTCGTGGGGTCCAACCAGTCACGTGCTACGACACGTGCTCCTTCCTCCGCCCTGCCAGGCCAGTCCCTAAAGCTGTATACCGACACTGAGAGACATTAACATCGACCCGAATCGACAACCGACACAAACGTACCGCAGATGCTTTGTATATGTACTCGGAATCTCTGGCCCGAATGTTCCAAAGGTCAGGTAACGTGGTTGATAAGCGAGTGGATCAGACAAGATCGAGATGTACGCTCGGGCATGGATGAGAAGTGCCTTGAACACAAGGATAGCCAAATCCTCCCATATATGGCCGCTTCCTCTAGGCTGCATATCAACAACGTAGCCTATGATCAGTTCCGGCACACTCGGATGCGTACGTAAGACGTACCATAACAAATGTTTGCTGGAGGCGTATGGCCACCCAGTGCAACCCAGCTCCCAAATCTGTAACAGGAAAAACAATGCCATCGCTACCTTGCGCGGAGAATGCTTAGCCTGAGTCGAGGCTCGTCGACGCCACAGGTTGGGCAAAAATACAGCTGCCAAGAATAGTCGGTGGAAGGTCAATGGACACAGGAGGAAGAGCTTCCTAGGAAGTACTTCAAATTGCGTCATCGTACTCAAGAAGAAAGACGATGCATAAACAGTGCCGATCAGGACAATACTAGTAACCCGTACTCGTTTAGGTAGGCTACTTAAAAGATGCACCCAAAAGAAAAGCTGGCATTGTTAGCAGTTAGCAGCAGAAGACAAGAATCTAGATTCCTACATACCTCAGACATTGAGCTGAGAAAGATGCCGAATAGGGGGATGTATTGGATATTTTCCTTCCTTGGTAGAAGAAAAAGTATGGTAAATGGGATGACTGTGAGGAGAGCCACACAAATACGGCAGCACCAAAATCCTTGAAAGAGTCGAGGATGCTCCGTAATGACTGTTCCTGCTTGTGGCAGGGCGCCACTCCTTCTGAGAGCCTGCCTTTGGCGATTTGCATGTATGGGAACGGAAGTGGCGAGGCATGCAGACAGACACATTGCAACCTCCGAAGCAAGAAACACAAAAAGCTCCATTCTGTAAAACGTAAGGAACCACTTTTTCGCTGAGGTGTCCCTGAGAGCGGTTGGGGTTTCTGGGTTTTATACAACACGCGCATGCTGCGGTTAACGGTATTTGATTTACCAAGAGAAGCTAACGTAGTCCATAAGTGTCGAAACCGTGCGTAGCCAGCACAGCTGGCATTCGCACGTGACGCTCACCCAGGAGGAAGTGGCATAGTTCTATTCGACATTAAGTCGGTGTATCTATCTGGCTTATATACACGTATTCTTGGTGGTGCGACCCCTATTCTGTACATCTAGGAAATGAGGGTCGGGCCACCTGAGATTACCTGCACGTGAGTGATGAATGTACGGAATGGGGCTCAATTGATTACGTACTCTGTCGTGCATGGAATATCTCTTGATTGTTCTTCTTCGGAAAAGCTCATACAGTAGTTCGGCTGGGAGAAAAGGCACCAAATAGCGCACTGTACGAAATACACAGTCTACACAGTACGACTGACTGCACTAGAAATAGGAAGGACCCATTTTAGGTCAACACCTCGGTGGGTCCCAACCCCAGATTGCCCTGTGTAGCTCATTCCGTGTGTATCTGCCCAGTGACGGAGGCTGTCGCCTCCGTTCGCGGGGGCAGCACTCGGCTCGAACGCGGGATCACGGGCGTTGAAGTCCCCTCCTATGATGCACGCTTGTGTCGGGGCGACCTGCATAACGTAGTCTAGGCTTGCAGGGTCCCCCGGTTGCCGGTAGACATTGAGATGTGTGACGCCATTGATTTTCAGCCACAACAAATCCCGAGAGTTGGTGGTGGGGAGTGGTTGTGCCGTGAGGCCGGGTCGCTTTCGCACGTACGTAAGTACTCGCGGCCGGTCTGCCTGTTGGTAACATGCCATCTCTTGTTCTTAGCCGAATGCGTATTACGAAAGGCTTTCGTATCCAACACCAATGCCCCGGCTTCTCCACAATTGTCATTTCCTTGTGGCTCAGTCAATTCGGACCTCCTCAAAAACACATTAGCATCCCCGCTTCGTTGACCATTCGGCAAGCTTTCGACGATGAAGGGTCGGCCGCGGATCCGCGTGCAGCCGTGCAGATTCTGCAACAAGGAGTTCAAGCGGCAGGAGCACCTTGATCGACATGTGCGGACGCGTGAGTGGAAACCAGCACACGGGCCTTAGTCGCGTCGTATTTGCTGAGCAGATTTATAGACACGCAGGAGAAGCCATTTGGATGCGAGTGCGGGCGGTTATTTTCAAGGCAGTAGGTCTACCACCTACTCTTGATGAGAAGCAAATGCTGACGTTTGTCAGGGACCTTCTTCGCCGGCACCGTCAGCTGTCACAATGCACACATGCCGAGGTAGGGCCAGGGGTAGGGCCAGGACTGGGGCTCGAACTCGGACCCTGCCCGTCTCAGCAGCAGATGATGGGGCAATTTTCAGTCTCTGTGCGTGATCAGAGCATGGACCGTCAAGGCCACAGCAGTGGGCCGTGGACGCCGAGAGCACAGAGCACGCCGGACAATGAGCTGGGCACGAGCCAGAGTCAGAGCCAGAGCCAGAGCCAGAGCCAGAGCCAGAGCCAGAGCCAGATCCAGAACAGCAGCATGCAGGACATGCAGGTGTTTGACAATATGAACTTTATGGTCAACGAGACGGACCTGATCAACAATTATTTGATGACGCTGTTTCCCGACGTGCCGTTTTCGCCGCAGATGGGGCTGGTGGTGCCGGTCGCTGGCTACGACGTGGGCAGCAGCGAGTGTGGCTATGCAGGAGGGTATGCCGGCGCGGGGGCGGACAGCCTTTCGCCTCGACCGGTGCTGGCTCTTCCGCAGATGGAGGAGACGCCGAGGCAACCTGCGTCAGCTGCGTCGGCTGGGACGTTTGCCAACAGTGGAGTTTGGGGGGCGGAGCCGGCTGCGCACAGCGAAAGGCCAGAGGCCGCAAGAACGGCGGGCGACACCATCAGCGCCTCGCTCGACGCGCTGGACGACCTGGTGACCAACCCGTGGGCGATCCCGCGGGCGGCGTACGAGCGGCTGGCGGCCCTGGTGGGCGAGCACGAGCGGAAGCAGCGGCCGCAGCCGCAGCAGCAGGTTAGCTCAGGTAGTTCAGTGCTCGGGCCGGCGGCTATCCTGTCGCGCTACGTGACCAGCTTTGTGCGTGGGTTCCACCCGCACCTGCCGTTCCTGCACCTGGCGACGATGCGGCTGGAGGCGCTGTCGCCGATGCTGCTGCTGACGCTGGCGGCGACGGGGTCGTTTTACGGGTTCGAGCACACGCGGGGCTACGCCATGTACGTGGTGGCCAAGTCGGTGATCGAGGAGGCGCTGGAGCGGCGGCGGCGGAAACGGACGGCGCACCTGCTGCGGCGGTTCCCGCGGTATGCCGAGGTGGGGGTAGGGGGGGGGACGACGGGCGGGACGACGATCCTGCCCGTGGCGCGGCCGAGGAGCCCGTGGACCTGGCGCTGCTGCAGTCGCTGCTGGTGGTGGTGCTGACCATGTCGTGGCTGGACGGGCCGCTGATGGAGGAGGCGCTGGAGATGAGCAGCCAGCTGACGGAGCTGCTGCGGGATGCCTTGCGGGAGGAGCGAAGCACGAACGACGAAGATCGGAACACGAACCACGGCGAGGATTGGACGCGGTGGGGCAGACAGGAAGAACGGAAGAGGACGCTGTACTCGGCGTACTTTGTGCTGAACATCCTGACCATCTGCTTCGACATAGCGCCGCAGCTGCCGAGCATGGACGTGGACCTGGAGCTGCCCTGCAGCGAGGCTGTGTTTGCTGCGCCGAGCGCGGAGGCTTGGCGGCAGCAGCGGCAGCAGCAGCAGCAGCGGAGACGGCCGGCGGGAAGAGGCGAGCGACAGGGGTTCCAGGGCTGCCTGCGGCAGCTGCTGGCCGGCAAGCGGCTGGCGCCCGAGGAGAACGCCAGCGAGTACGGGAGCTACATGCTGGTGCAGACGCTGCTGGTGCGCATCTACCAGGAGCGGCAGATGCAGGCGGCCCGGGGCAGTTGGTGGCCGCCGGGTGACGGCGACGGCGGTGGCGACGGCGATGGCGACAGCATTATCCCGCAGCTGCCCCCTCCCCTGGTCGCCTACTATGCGGCGGCGCTGGACGCGTGGCAGGCCGGCTGGGATGCGGCGGCGGCGGTGGACGGCGGCTCGGGCCTGGCCATGTCGCCGGCGGCGCCCGTGGACCCCAATGCGGCGCGGGGGGGTCCGCTGGCGTTCAACGCGACGGCTATGCTGCGGCTGGCCCACGTGCACCTGGTGCTCGGCGGGAGCGCCGGGCCGCGGGGGCATCTGCGGTGCCGCGATCCACAGGTGGCGGCGCGGTCGTTTCTATCGTCGTTGTCGTCGTCGCCGTCGTCGTCATCGGGCGGCCTGTCCCTGTCGTCCCCCCACGTGGCCGAGGCCGTGGTCCACGCCATCTGCGCACTGCGCATCCCCGTGCGCGTGGGCATTCCCTTTGTGGCGCGCGGACGCACCGGCCACTGGAGCGTGCAGCACGCGCTCAGCACGTCTGCGTGCGCGCAGATGGTGGTGCATTGGCTAGCGGCCATGGAGCGGGCGGGAAGCAGCCTTGCCCCCGGCCTCCACCACCGCCTCCTCTCCATCGTGGAGCGGCTCATCCAGGAGACGCACCTGGAGAGCTCGCTGCGGCCCGGCCCCGGGCGCATCCGTCGGCTGGCCACGGCGGCCATCAAGCTGTGGGCAGACACATGCAAGGGGATTCAGGTGTTTGAGATTGTGCACGTCGTGGGGGCGGCGCTGTGCGCGGTGGCGGAGGCGATGGAGCGGGAGGACGTCCAGGGATGATATGT